>JABXWE010036801.1:0-12707 GCA_014611495.1 Limonius californicus
AATCACTACTGGAGTTGGAATTACCCCAGATAGGCAAAATTTACAGTTAGGGTGTACAATAAGCCAATGATGGCCGCAGTGCTTAGAGATTATTGGAAAACCGCGTCCTAGATCTCGCTCTTTCAAATCAATCAATCAGTCAATCCCCAAGCAAAGAAGTCATTGGACGACAAATCTGCAGAACGCGGGAGCCGCAGTATAGGACCGAATCTTTCTATCCATCGTCCTGGAAACTTGTCGTTTAGAAAGTTTCTTATAGCATTCGTGGAATGCGGAGGAGCTCCATCCATCTGAAACCACGGGTAATCGATTTTTAAGTTATCTATTGCCGGTTAGCGCGGAACCAATAACTAATAAATAAATTTATCAGAATACTGGATAGTGGATAGATGAGGAATTATAATACACACCCAAAATTTTGTGAACTCCATTTATTGTGAAAGTTTGCTTTATCGCTAAAAACTATCTTATTAAAAATGTATTCATGTTCATTCTGCAAATTAAAGAATGTTTCGCAAAAGATTGTTCTTTTTTCTTTGTCTCCATCGAATAGTTGTTGGTGATTCGAAAATCTGTACGATTTATATTTAAATTCTTTTATACTGAAGTTTTAGAAACATTAAAATGTGAACCTTATTCTCGTAGTGATACTATCGGGTTTTCTTCAACGTAGCATAAAATATTTAATTTCATTTCTTCGGTTAAAACGTACTTACTTTTAGTTCTTATTTTATGGGAATTTATTACGCATCCCTCTGATTTGAATTTTCTAACAATTGTTTGTATGGCTCAAATACAAGGAATAAGTCTTTCTGGATATTTTAGTGAAAATAAGTCTCTCACAGTTCTTAAGCTATTACTGTTCTGGTACCACATTAGAATTTGCACTTTTTCGTCTGTACTGTAAATGGTTGTATAAAAAACACAAGAAGACACTAAATAAAATCTAATTTTATTTTTTAACATTGAATTAATTTGATTGTTTTGGTTACAGCACGCTTTAGTTGTCTGTATCGTTGGTTGCCTACATAATAGACATAATTGATGCGTTCTTTTTAAAAGTATCATAGGCAATGTATACTAAAAAGAAAAATTCCCTGTATATGATAATAAACACAGTATTACTATGAGTTTTTAAGAAACGGGGTTATATCGCGGGGTTATATATAACCGACTCGGTTGTCATTATCTTAGTCGAATGTGACGTGGTGTAGAGGTTTGTAGGTAATAATGACTATATAAACAGCAGTTCTTTTTAGAACTATCATGAGTTTATACTTAGGATTTTCTTGATTGTATTCAAGCAAAATGGTGTAAATGCTGACCAATTTATTATTAACCATTATTTTTAAACCAAGAAGTATTCCGCACAAGACTTTTTTGAAGAATATCGTGTCGAATTGTATATGGTAATAAATAACTTAAAAAATCCTCGAATCGGCATACAAAATAAAGTAAATATAATATTAGTAGTATACGCTACCACGATCTACTGGACTCGCGGTTTCTTTGAATATCCGGTATACTTTTAACAATTCAGTAGGAACTTTGGTTGATGTGATATTTAAATGTAAATAAAATCAAAAATACTTATCTTAGATTGTAAACTAATGATTACAGTTTCAAAGTTACACAGTAACTAAACGCATTTAATATCAATCAAAATTAGATATAAACATACTCTAGAACACTGTAACTAAGGAAGTGTCGCGAGACGTTAGAACATGTAGAATTAATTATAACTTTGGCGGTTTATAGCTTAGCGCATGCTAGTCGGTACATGTGGTATATCTAAATATTTTCGTTATTGTTGCAGATTACGGTATCGCTCTTTGGTATAATTCTACAAACTTCTTAAATAACTGATTCATTTTTTTATATTAATTTAACTGGAGAAATATACCAAAAATACTGAAAAGAAAATATAATATATACCTTCAAGTTTATTGTAGCCGCAAATGGTTTTAACAATTGTCAAAACATAATTATCGTAATGTAAACTTGCTAATGTTTTAAAAATCTATTTTTATTAATACTGAAGATGTTTTTTCCTAAGGGAAAATGAATTGTCTTAATTTTGAAATGAGATTTCTGGGTTAACGTAACCAAAATTACATTACCGATGTAACATCAGACTGTGTGGAATTGAACAAATAAACTCAAAACTGCATAGCATTGGTCAACCCGGATCGCAAAATCGGGTTATTAAATTTGTATCTGGCAAAGTTTGTTGTTGTTGAAGGCAGTTACTTTTGTTGAAAAACGCTGGAACACGTCAATATAGATTTTTGAATTGGCATTTTTTGGCCCATATGTAAACTCAATAGTACTGCCGGTTTTCTCGAAAGTGACACCAAGTTTCCTAGTTCAAACAAAACAGCGTATATATTTTAAGGTGTTTGGATAGATAATTAATAAATGTTTTCAGTAAGCCCAAATACGACACACTTATGCAAATTTACAGAAATATTTATCAAAATGTAATATGTTAATTTTTTCTTCTAGAGATTGCACTCTGTATATGCAATTTTACTTAGTAATAGTTGCTATAGAAGTTTTCTGAATTTATCAGAACTACCGGTGACAACTAATAATTGAAACTGTTTAAGAATTAATCGCATAACTAGGATTCCATCATTAATTAAGGAAGAGAACGAATAGAAATACTCATAGTGATTGGATTCGGAGATCGAATTCGAACTCAAGAACAAGTCTGCGATTTATTTAATGTAACTCACCCTGACTGACCTCGAATTAGTCAATCTACTGTGAGTAAACTAGAACATGTTTAGAGAGTCTGGCCATGTTGGAAGGTACGCCAGCCTAGAGAGCACAAGACGTTAAGGTTTACATCCTATTAGAAGCTGAAGAAAGTCCTCAGGTGACAGTTAAAGAAATTTCAAGGAATTGTGATTTGGAAACAGGTACGGTTTCTATTATATTTCAAGCAGCGAAATATCACTCATATAAACCTAACTCTGTCCATGAATTGTTATAGTCCAATTTTAACCGTACGGTCGAATTCTGCGAATACATAATCGGAATGCGTATTAAAAATTTATTTTTTTTTCCGAAAATAGTTTTGCCGATGAGACAATGTTCTGTCTAAATGGCACCCTTAATGGGCAAAATTGCAGATATTGGGCCACAGTAAAGTTGCACTGGATGCAGGATGTGCGCATTCAGCATTTTCAGATAATTAATGTATGGGTAGGAATTTTATGTAATAGATTTCTAGGATTATATTTTTCGAAGGTACGCTAAACGGAGAATATCTTTAATTACATGTCTTTTAGATGCTCTATTTCCCAATCACCAAAATCCTGATCTACCAGACGATAAAATATTTTCCAAGCAGGATATAGCGGCTTCGTATTATGTATTAGTCAATTGACAGTTTTTGGATGTCACCTTCCCAAACAGGTAGATCAGCAGGAGGGGACCTATTGAGTGGCCACCTAGGTCACCCGATATAACACCTGTAACTTTGTTCTTGTGGGGTTATTTAAAATACAAAGTGTATTGTAATAACCTGAACATTTAAAAGATGTTTAACATGAAATATTTTTTCGACTTGAGAAGTGTATTGAAATGAACATTTACTATAAAATTTTGCTTATGTTTATCAATCGCTT
Source organism: Limonius californicus (assembly GCA_014611495.1). Lineage (NCBI taxonomy): Eukaryota > Metazoa > Arthropoda > Insecta > Coleoptera > Elateridae > Limonius > Limonius californicus. The sequence continues at coordinate 3,636 of JABXWE010036801.1, forward strand.
AAGATACTTGTTAAGTTATTATCTAAACTTTTATTTTGTATTGCATTATTATTATAATTTTTGTAAACATTTCCGCAAATTTACATGATTAATATGTCAAATTTTGGTTTCCTAAAAACGTTTATTGATTATCTATCCAAATCCGTTATAATATACAAGGTATTGCAATGGAACACGGGCCAAAAAAGACTGATACGCTGAAGGTACTATGTTCAATTCCCAGTAATGAAACGTCGGATTTTTAACGGCCGTTCTCCCTCCCAAGGCAATATCAAACCAGCGTGGTATTCTGCCTGGTAAATCTTCTCTGTGGTAGAAGTGGTTACACTTCTCGTGGTTTGGAACCCACATTAAGCTGTAGGTCTTGTATGTCTGTGGTACTTTAAACGCGCAACACAGGCATTCGAGACAAGATCGCTACGGAAGAGATAAAGCACTCGAAGAAGACGCAAAAAATGCCAATTCAAATGCCGAAATGCTTATCTCGGTGTTCTAAATATCGTGGTGGTAACGGTCTTGCCAAAGTGTATATACTTAAACCACCGTCTCCATTCAATTCTATAAATGTTCATAATTTGATATGGTTAGAAAACATTGAATTTTTTTTTAATTGATCTAGATTTTTTCTTTTCAGATAGAATACCCTGCCTATTTTATAATGTTTGTAATTAGTAAAAATTTTAAATTTGCGAGTGTAGTACTTTAATTGTATGAATAATTTGTATAAATTTGTTCTTATAAAGTGTATGAGTGGTTAAACAATACTATGACGTACATTATTCTCAAGCTAGCCGTTTTTAAGAATTGCTAAAACCTTTTTCCAACTTTTACAAATTTTTCTGATGGATAGTGGCATAGTAATATTCAGATGGAGCATTTTTGTCTAACTGCCTTGACAATTTATTATAAATTAGGTTAATTAAATTTAATTTTAATGTATGTAGGTTCTAAGAATTACGACTAAAAGATTATTATATTTGTTTAGTTAAGTTAGGTTAAGTTGGGACCCCGGTGCAGCAGTGCGAATACGCGCTGCTACTCGAGGTCACAGTGAAATGCGCCGATCCGCTGCGTGTTCGAATCCCTCCGGTGACCGCATTTTAGTTAATTAAGTTTAGGGTGCATGTTACATGAATGGTTAGTGTGTAAGGGTATGTAAATTAGTACTTTAAGAACAAAGCATTAACCATGTGTTACATACGTTGGGAGAAAAATTTCGTACCAGCCTTCATGGATTCTTGAACTGTTTTTACGAATTACATCAAATAACATGGGCTGATTCCGACCTAAAACTGTTAAGCTCCCAAGCAACTGTCATATCTATAATGAGCTTAGGCATCAACGTATTATAAAATGGTTGCTCAAAATTTATTCATGTGTAAGATATGATAATAGTAGGAGTTTATAATATTATTTGGTTTTTACCAGCTGAACGTAATGGTCTAATAAATAAACTCAACTTTGGGTATTGTAATAAACATTAAAATACTTACTTTAGGATATCTGACTGTTCTAATGGTTGGATATCGAATTTTCACATTTTTACTGTCATACCAGGGATAGTTGTATTCCCCAACCTTGGAATCGTTGAAGGACAGATACATTAAGTACTGCCCATCAGGCGAAAACCAAATTGTGTGATCCGTCTGTAGTATTTCTGACTCGTACAACCAGTCAGGTACGCCGTTGTAGATAACATTTGGCTTTCCTGATTTTGTTATTCTGCATACCAAGTCTCTATGCACTTTTGGTTTGTAGTAAATGTCGTTTTCATGGATAAATGCGACGCTTGTACCATCTGGTGACCACATGACGTATTGGAGGTGAGGTGCGTTCTCGTCTAGCTCGAGTGGAGATAACTGTTTTATAAATCTGAAAGAAAGGATGAAGAGATTTTTAACGTAATACTAACATTTTTGAACTCAAATTGTTATGGAACATATCCAAGATTATAGGACCTTATAAATACCTACCTAGTTGTTCTTTCGTAGATGTGATACCTCGCCAACTTAGTGTATTTGTAATTACATATTACGTCGGTTATTAGAAGCACATATTTTAAGTCACTTGAAATTTTGAAATCAACTGCGTCGTACTGTCTCTGTAAACAATAATAATATTTCATTAGCCTCTAGTGTATTCCAACGAGTTAAAAAACTTCATCAAAATTCTCTTCTGTTTGCGTGTGGTTTTCCACAGAACAATTTATCAAAGCTAACTTTACTCCCGACTTATTTGTACAAAGCGGTAATGGATGCATTTGCAACAGAAGTCAGAAGAGAGCTCTGAAGCTTTTTTCTGAATGAAAGTGCTCAACAGGACACGAAGGACTTACAAACGTTGAATTAGTCATTAAGACCTTTGTAGTCAGATTGTCAGCGTTGTATAACGTTATTCCACCATGAGAGTCTCTGTACACGAACTCGGAATCTGAAACAAAAGGGGAGACTGAAATATTCGTCTTGAAAAATATGTTCGTGCGAGCAACACGCCGATACGATCTTATCGCCCATGTAAAGGTGTTGTACACGTTCTCGGCGATTGGTTAATAGGTTTAGCTTTAGCTTGCGAGTACAAGGAGCAATAAATTATTCCTTTTGGCACCTCGTAAATAGGACAAGAAACACGGTGTTCTTTGTAAAACTCCATATTGTCTAAATGATAGGAAATTATCGCAAGTGTTATTCAAACATCCTCAAAAATTTCTGTTTGTTTTTAAATATTTATGGGTATGGTATAAACCAAATATACTATTTTTTCTGTAGCTTCTTCGGTAAAGGATTAGCGCAGAAACTGTACTAAATAACTTTAACTTACGTCTCTTTCTAAGACACGGGAAAGGATTTAAGCAGGTATACGACCGTACGTTTCACAATGAAATACTGATTTAATCTACATTAGAATTGACACATGCTCACTGCTATTTGGCTTATAACTTGCTGTTAGAAAAAGATGCCCTTTACTTCAGTATCTGAAGTTATCGTTTGGGATAAACAAATGACACAACAGTTCTCAACAGGCCATGCTACGATCTATTATTTTTGACAAATTTTGTCCCTGTTTATATGCACAATAATATAATTGTTTTGGGACTGCTGTCTTATTTCATACTTTTAGTTTATACAGTGTCATGTACCTGCCAGTAATAGTTTACTGTAGAAGCTACACGAAAAATACTATACTAATATTTCAAATTTTACGAAATATTAAAAATAGCAGCAAAACGTTTAGAATACCACATTGAAACGCTCACTTTTGATAAGCAAAGCCCAATTGTACAGGCTGGTAATAAAAACGATGTGTCTTATCTATCTAAACGATATCTAAGCTGACCTCGGTGGTTAGTGGTTAGCGTACTTACTTTTGGATGCAAGAGACACGGGTTCGAATTCGGTCGAGGTCGATGGTATTTTCTAGCGGGGAAAACTCTGAAATTGGGTCTTCTGTCGGATAAGAAGTAAAGCCGTAGGTCCCGTGCCACTGCGATGTGTGAGACGTTAAAAATCCCTACTAACGTTGGATTTACCGCAGGTAGGCAAAATTTGTAGTTAGGGTGTACAATGTGCCACATATGGCCTGAGTGGTAATCCATAAAAAATATTTTCACAATATAATAGAGGGTAATAATGACGATGATTCCCTGAATACTTGTATCTGCTTCTACACGAGCTGGCTTCATGTGTTAACAGCATTTCTAAGTGTTTTGCGGTGCCAGTAATACGCTTGTTGTTCCCCGATTCAATGACTTTACTTAGCCAGGATTTCACCTTAGCTGCTATTAATAAACAGAAACGCCTAATGCAGTACTAAAACACAGCAAGCTCGAACATTAACTTGATCGAGAAACCATTTTAAACAATATAACTTGTCTAATCTGCAGCATGTTTTAGGTTCACATTGTACAACTATCAGAGAGCCTGCCGTGCTTTTAACTATAAGGGTATCTAAACTCCCAAAATGTGGGAGTTTAGCCTACGGAAAGCCCTTAATCGAAGCAGTTCATACAGTAAAGTTAGGTTTGTGGGTAGTCATTTCTAGAACGTGGATTATACTCATATTTTTCGATGAAAATGTGACAGGAAATCACTAAATCAATAATAATCTTACGTCAATTATTGAACAATTACACGAGGAGATGCTAGTATTTTCAAAAGGATAACGCAACAGGCCTTGCAATAATTTCCTAATGACCGTCTTAGAAGCAGAAATGTTTAGCCAGATCTCTGATTTTACTAGTACCAGATTTCTTCCCGTTCGTTTCCTTCAAGAACATGGTTTATGCAGATAGACTCAAAATTTAGAAGACCTTAGATACGCGATTATTAGGAAATTGAAAGTAATAATTTATTTATCGTGTAGGTTATGTTTGGAAAATAACAAACATGATTTTCAAGATCAGGACTTATCTACATGTATTTTAATGTTAGTAATATCATCTATGAATTTTGATGAAGTTATTATACACTTTTCTATTTTTTATATCAGTCTGTGTAGGTTAGATTGAGCTAAGTTGACATAAACTAACAATCTAGTTATCCATAGTTCTAAAGCGTAGTACAGGTATTTCTCAAGGGCTCCCTTGATCTAGTTAATTTTTGATGTAGCTGTAAATTACATGCTTGTATCATCCGCATGCCTCGAGTTATAATTGAACTTGAATTTTGCAAAGAAACGACAGATACCATGAATAGTATTGTTCTAAAACATGTACTTTAGTTTCATTAATGAATTCTTTAATTTTTTTGTTTATATACTCAATAACCAGAGGAAATATAATATGTATTTGGACAAGTATCCTATTACTGGTTTTAATATCAGAAGCTGTAGAAAATCAGATTTTTGAAAATATAATCGTGTTTCAGGGGCGGGCATGGCTCAGTGGTAGAGAAGCCAAGCTTTGGATGTAATAGTCCAAACGCTTCTCGTTTCGAATCTCTCCAGGGTCGGAAATTTTTCCAATTTCCTGGGTGGTCGGTATTGGTTCCCTGTCTCTATTTGCCATTGGGGATCAAATTAATGGCACTCCTCGAATTACGATCGCATAGGAGTAATAAGACCATACACAACACGGTAGCACCGCCTCGACACTGCGCAAGCGGTACAAACGAGGATCACGATAATGATGATAATCGTGTTTCAATTTTACAGAATTCCAAGTTGTTAGGTTACACTCGGCGAGTAAGAGAAGACACATCGCCGTCTTTTAAATGATAGAACCCGTAAAATTGTTTATTATTATTGCACAGAATATTCTAGATTTGCAAAAAAACGCTAGTGCATCCATTCTCCGAAACCGGAATACATAATTTTAAGTAGCTGAAGCTGCAAAAGAATTGGTAGAATTAATATCCCCTTATTAGCTCTGTATATAAGTTACTCTGGAGAGGGTAAAATTAACATTAAAATTACTCTCAAATTTAAGGGTATACATTTTTCATAAAATAAAAAATAAGAATGTCTTTATATTCTGAAATAAACTAACTTGGTATCACAACCAGTGATAACTGTTAAATAAACAAATCATAAAATTATTTTACTTGTATTGGAATTTGCAAAACTCACACAACAAATCTTTGGAATTCGTATTGATTTTAGGAACAATATAAACTCCGCCTGGGGGAGGGGGAGTTGATGGGTGGACTGAGTAGCACGTTAGCTGCTCTTGCCCGTCCCAAGCCCGGATAAAGGAGGAGGGAACATCTTTCGATCAGGCTAGCAACGTACTGGAAGATGTAAGTACATGTTATGCTCACAGAAATAAAGTAAGCCTCGGAAATGGACTGCTAAATATGAAGACGACGCGGCATCGACAATGGAAAAAACGATTATGGAAACGAAATACTTTAACGGTAGCAACATGGAACATTATGTCTTAGACGTCTAAAGACCAAGAAATAATTATGGAAATGGATGAAAGGGATATAGACATATGCACAACCAATATGAAAAAGAAAGGCAAGGATACGCTTAGAGTAAACAATTACATACTAATGTATAGTGGCAAAGAGAAAAATCAACGATCCACAGCTGGGGTCGGAATCCTTATACAAAAAAATATGAGAACAATACTGATGATATAATTTACATAAATGAAAGGATCTTTAGAACTAGTCTAGATATGAACGGACCCAATCTCCACATTATTAGTGCGTATGCACCGGATATAAACAATATTAAAGAAGAGAAGGAAACTTTCTATGAAGAACTTCAAGATTTAATTGATACCATTAATGGAAAAGATTACATCCTACTAATGGGAGATTTCGATGCCAGAATCGGAAACGGATCAATCCCAGGTGTAAAACGAAGCTTTAACGAGGATACATAAAACGATAATGGCGACCTGCTTAAACACTTTTCATATAAGTATACATGTTATAACTCAAGAGTATAACAATCTGTAATCTGTTATATACTAACAAATAAAAGATTTACCGCCAATCAGATATTAGATGTTCGTAACCTTAACTCTGCTAAAGTAGGAAGCGACCATAAACTCTTACTAAGGAAAGTAGTAACGGATGCAAAAGTACAAGAAGCAGAAAAGATAAATATTAAATCCCTGAGGAGTGATAGTACAAAAATTATATACCGAAACCACATGCAAGAAAAAATAGCAACAAACTCCATATTGGATAGTGACACAGTAGAGAAAAGTTGGTTTAAACTCTTTGGTAATGTGATGCCAGCCGCAGAAGAAGCCTTCGAGAACAGAAAAATAAAGAACACCAAGAAAGGAACTAACAAGGCTCCATGGTTTACAGAAGAAGTAAAACAACTGTCGAAGTAGGAAAAGATCGCATACTTAAAATTTAAAAACAAAAACGGAGAGAGACATGAATAACTATGTAGAAACAGGTAACGTTACAAACAGCATAATCAGACAGATTAAAAGAGAATATTGGGAATCATTTACGAATGGAATGGAACATGACCTCTATGGGGCGCAGAAGAAGGTATGGAAAATGCTACAAAATAGAAAGGCTGAAGTAACGGAATATGTAAAAGCCAGCAAAATTATCAAGGAAGAATGGACAAAATACAAAGAACTGCACGCCCACCAGTCGGAAAATAACGTTATTTCCCCCGTACCGAGTGAGAATCAGATACAGATAACAGAAGACGAAGTCGGAAAGTCTATTAGGAATTTAAAAAATAGAAAAGCGCCTGGACTGTACAATATCAACAACGAACTCCTAAAATATCGGGGGAATAGTCTGAACCAAGAATTAACAAAATTAATGCAGAAAACACTAGACTATGGAAATACACCTACGGACTGCAAAAGGCGACAAGAAGCAACCCAACAAATTATAGAGGCATAACCCTGTTAAGCTCTGTACGTAAACTGATAACTAAAATCTTTCTAGAGAAGATGGCCGAACACCTTATAATAAGCGAAGAACAACAGGGCTTTAGACGAAACCGATCAACGGTTGATGCAATATTTATTGTTAGACAACTGGCCGAGAAATCTTTTGAGTTTAATAAGCTTGCATTCCTGTGCTTCGTCGACCTTACTAAAGCATTCGACCGCGCCAAATTAGCAGATGTAATAAATATACTCCAAGAAAGGAACGTACCAACATCATACGGCATAATACGGCTAATAAAAAACCTAAATCTAGATCTGAAAACACCAATAAATGTCAATGGTGATCTAACAGAGGAAATAAATATGGAACAAAGAATTAGACAAGGAGACTCATTAAGCCCCATGCTGTTTAACCTGCTTATTGATAAAATAACAGATTCCATACGGACCAAACCAGGCTAGAAAATAGGAAGGGAAAACATTAACATCGTGTTATGCAGACGCCGCTGTGCTTGTTGCCAACAGTGAAGACAACTTGTAAAGACTACTCCACCAGTTCATTATACAACAGCAGAATCATATAACATGATAGTGTTCACAACCAAAAGTTTGGTTATCAGTATAGACCCACGTAGATGCAAATTAGAAACACAGCAAAAACATATAGAGATGAAAGTGATGAAACTCAGTTATCGTGGCGTGAAAATATCGAGTCAGCATAATTGAAATAACGAAGTTAAACAGCAGGCAGCAAATAGAGCTCGAATTTCTGAGTATCTAAAGGATATAGTATGGAAAATCAAGTTTATGTCAACGGAAACTAAAACAAAAATATATAAGACAACAATAGGACCTATTATAACATACGCAGCGGAAAGAAGGGCGGAAACTCGAAAAGCCAAGCAGTGAATGACAACAACTGAAATTAACCGTTTTCAAGCTATTGTGGGGAAATAAGATTTGACAGGGTACCCAACGCCGAGATAAGAAACCAATGCAACATCCAACATACCAACAAATCAGTCAACACAAGAAGAAAAGCGTGGAATGAGCACGTAGACCGAGTCAGCCCAAACAGACTGATAAAGTCAATCAGGGACCAAACAATTCATGGAAGACGGGATCGTGGGAGACCACCTAAAAGGTGGAAAGACAGCTGGCTAACATCATCAGTTGATTTACCTCCATAACATAGGCACTTTGTTATGAAACAGACTAATTAGCCTAATAGAAAGAGAAGAAGAAGACATAAAGAACTAGAATAAATTACTTCTTCGTACATAGAGTGCTATGTCTCTAAGAGACGTAGCGATCCTCTCTCCTATGCATGTGTTGCTCGTTTAGAGTGCCACAGACATAGAAGACCTACAGACTAACGTAGGCAGAATACCTCGCTAGTTTGCCGTTGCCTTGCGAGAGAGAACGGCCGTTAAAAATCCGATGTTCCGGTACTGGGAATTGAACCCAAGACTTCAGCGTAGAAGCCTAACGTGCTAACCTCTAGCCCACGTCCGCCTCAATAAATTACTAACATCTAAAATTTTGCCAAAGAGTGTTTTATAGCTACCAGGAATGCGTTTTACGTTTTGTTGAGAGACAATGCCAAAACGTTATTTAAATAAAACTTTTCCTTGAAAACCATTTTCATTGTTGCTAAAAGCAAGATACATTTTTCTAAACCACTTTTTCTATCGTGTTGTCTTAACTTTTATGTGACTGGGAAATATAACACCGCCTAATGACGGGAGCAGTACCCG
>JABXWE010036803.1:0-15210 GCA_014611495.1 Limonius californicus
GGGGGGGGGGGGGGGGGGGGCGATAGTGTGAATGAAAAAAAGAAAAGCATAGAATATGTATCACAGCAACTAAGATGTTTAAGTTTTTTTATTTTATAAAAATTTATCATTAATTAATTAATTATATAAGTATTTAACAAGAAAGCACCCATCGGACTATAGTAGAAACTAAAGATGAGAAGAACAATAAAAAATAAATAGCAATGCTTTATATAATTCATTAAATGTTCAGTCCATCATGCTCATTTATTACTGAAGTTTGTCATATTATTTCTATAAGGGTCCTCCAAGGAAAAAAGTCTACTGGAGTTATAGAGTAATTACTTGGTGGCCATGGATCACAGCTCCTCTTGTTCCAAATACATTCATAGTTATTTTCATCTGCACGGACTCAATAGTCCATGTTCTTCCCGGGTTTAATACATTTCTCGTTCCCTTTGGTCTGTAATCAGTTGCTACCCTAGGGAGGCGCTCTTTACTCATTCTGTCTACATGTTGTTTCCAATTATTTTTGTATTGCTTTATTTTATCTTGTAGAGCAAATATACACATCAGTCGCCCTGTATAGATTCGTTCGTTAGCATATCTAGCCTTGTACAATCTCCTACTTATCTTAATAATTTCATATTCATTGATTGGATTTTATACAGGGTGTCAATTTGAAAAAGTACAACTTGTTATGTGTTTAGAAGTCAAATAGATATTGAACTTTTCTAGAAAACGTTTCTACAAGATTGAGGGAGAATCATCAGGACTCATAAGTTAACCTTCTCTATTTAACCCCTTGGGCTATTCAATAGTAGCAAATGTTTTTTTTTTACTGAATGCGTTTACGAAATTAAGAAATACAAATTGAAAGGTTCAGAACCAATTACTTTATTTCAGAGTTAATAGTATCACATTAAATCGCCAAAATGCTTGGTATTATTCTCTAGCCAATGGTAAAATCTACTCAATTTTCAATAACTCTTTTACTTCCAGAAATGGAACACATTGTACGTTTCCAAATTGGCACCCTGTATATGCTTTTTTGCTAAGTGACCTCGTTTCACTCTCACATTGGAGGGTGTTGTATTTGTATTTTCTGTAGTTCTTCTAATGATTATGAAACGTGGATGATTTTTGATCGAGGTCAGAATTGTGTAATATGTCGCATCCTTAGTGAATCTAGTCATCCAAATACCTTATTTAAGCAATTGCTAACAATCCATCTAAGTGAGTAGACAGCAATGATATAGGTTCCAAAGCTTTTGTTGAACATTTACCAACAACCCGCGTATAATGTTTTGTAAGAAATCCAACCAACGTTGTTCAGTTAAATTTTCATGAAACAAGTATGGTCCAGTAAAATAGTTACCTAGTATACTATAGGTACACTTGTCCAGGGCGGATTATTTTGTGCGTAATAGTTGTAGTCATGCCAATTCACTGTACCATTGTTTGAAAATTTTGCCTCGTCGCCAAACAACCCAAACTTAAAAAAAATTGATTTAAAATAAGTTGATTCTTAAATCAATTTCAAAATTGCTATATCCTCTGAGGGTTTCTGTCAAGTAAATCGAGCGCCAAAGTATCGTTATAGGGATGAAATACATTTGCTTTTAGAATTCTTGTAATTCAGGTCCTAACAATATCCAAATTTGTGCTTAGATCTATTTGACTTAGATGGGGATTCTCATTCATTGATTCTAACACAGCTAGTGTATTTTCCATTTCACGTTTCGTAAACAAGTTTTAAGGCGTCTAAATATTTTTCAGACCCTGGTCTTCTAGTTGTATAGCTCCTCTTATATTGTGGGCTGCACCTGCATTTCCTCAACATTCACCAAAACTGTGCAAAAATCTGTTAGTTGTGTCAGGAGCATGGAATATTGCTCAATATAATTAACATAAAGAACAACGTCAACAACGTTTAAGGAGGGCATCTTAGCTACCCCACCCTGTATATTTGGTTGTACGAGACAACAATTAAGTAAAATTGATGCTATTTTTATTTCATGTATATGAAATTTATTCAAGGTAATAGTGTGATTTTCCTACCAAGCAAAAGGAGATCCAACACAACATGCATCCAAATCAATACTTGTAAGTAGAGCTCTTGATAATGAGCCACTTGGTGTATTCTAAAGTTGCTGTATTTGGAAGTAATTTAATTAAAAGTTGGGAAGGTCGCAAAAACGGTAAAATTCTTCGATCTCCAATATAATTGTGAAGTAATTATGTCCCTTGGATCCTATAGTCTCGGTAAAAGTTTAGTAATAAATTTACGTCCGACAGCAGTACCGTTTGAGCAACGATAAAGTTTATTCCATAGGACTAAAAGGTTCCTGAAGTGGAAAAAAGGAAAACTATTTGGTTTCTCAAGTAATTCCCTACGGTGCTGCTTGTTAGAGTTGGATTTTTGTAAAAGAGATCTGCAGAAGTTTTAACTATTTCAAACTGGAAAGCCAATTGAACAAACCTTGGAAGCATCAAACTGATTGGCAGGTATGATTGGTGCTTTTAAAGTTTCAAGAAAGTTTACCTGCAGGAACGAACAATCAAATAATGTTAGAGCAGTGTATGATGCGGGGATTGATCTATATAATTCAAATTGCTTATAGGAAAAACAAAGGTTTAGTTTAATATTAAAAATATTAGACGTTCGCTTTATGTATTCACTTTTTGTGTCCTATGACTTCTGACAAATTATTTCTAAATATGTGTAATGAACAACTTTTCGCTACTACTGAAACTCGTTTTAAATTGTTGGAAGTAGGAAATTGGAAATTGATTGGTCGATGATAGAAAATCGATGATGAAGTATGGATTATAGATACTGGAGGCTAGCTGATAGATGATAGAAGATATAGAATACTATATTTGTAATAGAGAGCGTACTTTATTGTCCGTTGAAATGTTATATATTTTTATAGGGGCAACACTATGTTAATGTTCTTAAAGTTCTTTTCAGTCATCATGTCGTATTGGAAATTGGGAACTTTTCAATGTTTAGAGAGCGTCCCCATAACACTTTTTTTATTGTTCCTTTGTTTTTTTTCTCCCTTTCGTTCGTACGTTGAACTGCTGGGTTGAAGGACCTGGGTTCAGCTCTAAATCGAGGAACTTTGGGCTACCACCGAGGTACTTCTGCCAAGAGCATCTTATCTGAAAAAGAAGTGTAACACATTTCCAACTGTTCAAAGTTTTCTCTAAATAGTAGGTCCCTTACGTTTATACAGTATATTACTTTCCACGCACGCCACAGGAATAGGAGAGAAGGATGCTTTTCGAGAACCATAGGACTGTAGATTGTTAAAACAACAATTCTACACCTTTAAGTATTTGACTGTCTAAGTTCATTCACGCATTTCTCCGCTCGATTTTATTATAGACTATACTTCGGTTTTGGTTTTGTTTACTACATATAATGTATGGTTTCATCAGTTCTTTTATTCTATTTGGTGAAGTCTCAAGAAGAAGAAGAAGACTCAAGCCCATTTTTGGAAAGCAATATAATGATGTCAACATATTCTAGCGCATTTATAATTATTTTACGGTCTGGGTAGTGCAGTGAACCTACAACCACTAACTCATTTAAGTGGATTGGAAATGTGAGGGTAACACTTGGGGTAATAATAGGCGGTTGAAGCGTAATACTATAGCAGCAATACCTGCTACTCTCCCAAGCGTTATACTGCTGTAAAAGGAGAATATTTTTAATATTTTAGGTTCTATTTCTGTTCTCTGTGGTATTTGCACTAGTAATGTCTTCAGTATCTTTTAAGTATAATTATTGAAAACGCTGCCTTGGTTAAAGCATTAAGCAATAGATTGATTTGGTTCTCTTTGTCTACATACACTATTTATTACTGTTTATTTCTTCTCTAATAGATCCATTTATAGTTTCTTTATGCAAACCTTCTGCACCATCTTAACATCTTGTCACTGCTGACTGCATTCTTCACGTCCATCGATCTTATAAAAGTCTTTTGTTCCTTGTATTGCTCGTTTTAGTGATGTTTTTAAGGATAGTATTGCTTCTCAGGTGCTAAACGTGATCGTGAATCTAAACTAATGTTCTGTATGTCAGTGTTGTCAAACATTTCATATGCGCTTGATAGTAAGCTTGATCTAATTGTCATTTTTTGGAAATTGTATTGTCACGGTTTTGGCTCTTACGGCATTCTTTCTTCTTCCTACATGTTGTACCCTAGTTTGCAAACGTAATACATGTCTGATTCAAATATAATGTTTAACGGGGAATTTTAATATTGATTGAAGCTCACGTGACACTGATTTAGTTGCATTTTTATTAAATATATATCCCATTTTGTCCATTGGCCTTGTGTTTATAAGTTGGCGCTACGATATGCTATTAGATTAGTTACATTACCTACTTAATGTGTTACGCACACAACTGAAATGAACACCGTATATTTGCAAAGCACGCAAACATTTTTTATTAAATGCCGGGATATATTAGGATGTTACAATCGAATTCTGCTGTTGAATAATTTATTTGATGCGTTGTTTACCAAACTAATTCGGCTTAAAAGACTTCTGCTGTGAATCTCGAAAATGCGTATCAAAAACAGTTTCACAAAATCTTATATAACGGGGGTTAAAATTTATCCACGTTTGATATTTTCTGTATTGTGTGATGAATTGAATTACGAAGTTACGTAGCAAATTATAAATATCTATCTGGTGTAGGTTTGTTTATGTAAAACTTAATTTAAATGTTGAGAAACAAAGAAAGGTAAGGTCCCAGAATATGTTTACCTGAATTATATTAAAGTTACGAAAACAACTTTGGCATTTCAGTATTTGACATAAAGCAATAAAGCTATACTGAAGTAAAACGATTTTTCGTAAAAGGGAAATATGTAAATTTAAGGTATGCAAAGAAATCATCATTACAAAGTTCATTGACGTTTCCTTTATTATTGATGTTGATTATTTCATAGAATATTGACAAAGTTATAAAATGGTTGAGTTATTAGGAAAATTCGAATAGCACGTAAACGTTTATATCTGTATTATGTCGAAACTTATGCAAGTTGACAGGATATTTCGGTATTTGAAATAGGCTTACTTTTTTCGGATTTATGAAGATTTATAGATGTCATTTGTTTACCTCGAAGCACGGTTTGGAACGCGACAATAAGGAAAAGAACATAATAAAATACCATTGGCGATTGGCTCTTAGAAAAACAAATTTGGAATAAATATTAGAACTATCTCCTTATCTGTTAGTCGCATCCTTACAGCTGTTTTTATTTCCCCCATAAAATAAAGTTTTGCCTTCTAATTGTAATCACAGTCAAGATTGTTTGTTTGAGGATTATTCTTGTACGTTAGTTGTAGTTAAGTGGAAATTCAACATGTTGTATGATAAAGCTGAAGTCTAGTTGCATTTTGGAGGTTAGGAATTAAGGAGAGTTCTCTAGGATTATACAAGTTTAGCAACTTGTTGCGCTATAATACAATCAAGTGTGGCTGTGTAATTATGGTTAGAGAAGTTATGTCCATTGTATTCCGCTTAAGTAAACACGCAACAACTACTTTGTATAATTTAATATTTTTCCGGAAATGACACTAAGAGAACAGAAAATCTATTTTTCTCTCAATTTAGTTAGTTAGAGGCATATTAAATTCGTTGGAGAGACACGGCGGTGTGGTTAAATTATCTAGCAGTGCTGTAGTAATAGACTGCAATCTCAAACTTTACAAGATAAACACGGAAGAATAGTTTCAAACTATTGTAATTTCTCCCAGTTGGATAGAGTTTGTGTTTAGAAAATAAACTGTGACCTGAGTAGCATATTCCGAAATAGGGGGTTTATTTACGTGGCTACAGTTTACTAATGGAAAATTTGAAAACCCGTGTGTTTACGTTTAATTTTCCAATTTGTTTGCCTTTGGCCGCTTTTTGGTCATTTCACTTCTTCTCTTTTCAAATACACTCATATAATTTTATTGCCTTACCTTTACCCATTCCTGTTTTCGAGCTATTTGTAGTACTGCTAAAATAATACGCTATAATTGCCATAGTGGGTTTAATAATTGCTTTGTATATTTTTCTTATAGTGGACATATTTATTTTATTGTTATTCATATATACAAGGTGGTATAATAGTGAGATTTTGTTTCCTAATGTCTTTATTATAGCAGCTTAGAGAAAACTTTAAATACTAAAGTTGTTTGTCTTATTACTGTGCATAACTAAAAATTATTGCTGACTATACAGGGTGGTTGTAAATTAGGAACATCTTGTATAAGATATTTAATTGCTAAACACTACGGCACCTATCTGTAAATGCGTTCATGTAAATTGTAAGATAATTTTGAAAAATCATATAACACTCTTTAGACACTAACTGTTAAAGAACGACAGTCATCTTTTCAAAATTTAGGAAACAGTTTAATTATTGCCGAAACCATTGGCGATAGATACCTAAAACCATATATTGCTGTAAAGATAAAAAATAGGATATCCAAAATGTAATAATATGCAAGATGTTCTATTTAAAACAAAGAAGTTCCCATTTTCCACTAAATCAGAACACCCTGCACAGGAAACAAAATCGCACTATTTTGTCACCCTGTATACTTAAAGGGATCCTAAGGGGATCAAATCAGGAGACCTGAGTGAACACCTAGAAATTCTAAAGGAATTCCAACAAGAAATTTTGTCCAAACCAACTGATATATTAACGTCAGTTAGGTTCAGCTGTGAGCGATGGTTTGAAGTGGTTATTCATGACCGCCAATCATGGAGCTCAGGATCACTAAAAAGGGATCAATCGTGTGGTACACGATACAAAACAACAGGAGTAAGGCCTTGGGACAAGTTCCTACAATCAACTGGCAAAGACAAACAAGGTCACCTAGGTGTGAGTGCCATGCCATAAGGGTATCACTGGAAATGAGGAACCGATAGCATTGCAAAAATAGGCTCCAAGACTCACTTCATTGGTCCGGAACCTTCTTGCGGCGTAGCAAAAAGCCACGTAAAAGCAGAGATCAATAAATGGGAAGAGTCTCAAAAGACCTCCCACTGGAACATTATAGGCTGAAGGCAAGCGAAAAAATGCATACATCAGTCGCCAAAGAGGGCACGCGAACTGCTTGAACTTGGCAAACAGCAGTTAAGGGATGTAACAAGTCTTCTAACTGGACATTGCTCTCTGAGATACCATCTCAATTTAATGGGTAAAGCTGGGAGCAATCGATGTAGATTCTGTGAAGATTCGATAGAATCCTCTCCAACTGCAAAGTTATAACCCGCCAAAGGTTTCAAAACCTCGGAAAGGGTGTATACAACACCTGACCAAGTGAGCAGAGCTGCTCCCAGGAAGATTTCAAAGTTCGTAAGAAGCGTAAGACTTGAGGGGTAACATTAAGTTATCAGGGTTTAACAAAAGATCTATATAGGACGAAGTTTTAAGAGGCAATTTGATTGCCTGAACGACCCCATAAATATAAGATAACATAACATAAGGGGATCCTAGACCGACCTGGCAATTAAATATTAATTGTAACTTTTTACATAGAACAATTATTATATTCGATTCCTTGTTCTCTCTGGGACTTAGGTCCATCCACTTGAACGCTAAAAAGCGAACTGTAGCCACTGTAAAAGACAATATGTGTAATATATGACAAACTAAATTGGTAACAGATTCTTGGCATTGATATAATTTCAAGTAAATTAGATAAATATTAACAATGGTGTGGTGTAGATTATGATCTTGAAGGATGGTAGTTTGCAATAAAGTGAGAACGTAAATTCACATATATCATAAACGTATATTGGTTTTCCCTACCTTTGCACTACCGTTGGCAGTTTTCTATCATCTCTCCTTACTATTTTTTTTTAATGAAGTCTATTTACAATCTACTCTACATGTAGTATTAAGTAAATGAGATGACGTGATTTTAAAAATACTTTTTTCAACTTATTTTAATCTTTGATATCTTAAAAAAAATTGGTAGTTACATAGCTACGGTGGCACTAGAAAACGATAGTTTAAGATTGTTTTGTGCCACTTGAGTAGCCGCTTAAGTAGGTATAATGCATATACAGTAGAACTCGCTTATAATGGACTTCAGGGAACAGTCAATGTTAGTTCATTATAACCGCGTCTCCATCTCATCCGAATTTGATTTTTTTAGTTGAAAACAAAATTTAATTTAAGTTGTAAAAACACAGAAAAATACAAAAATATAAAATTACTTTATAAAAATCCGTGTTTGTTCCTTGTATTTTGTTTAATTGCTAAACAAATGTCACTTGTAACATCCCCTTGCTGAAAGTATTGTAAAGTTTGAAAAGATTTAAAGCATCTGAAAAAGTCATTTCATCTTGCTCCTGTTGTTCTCCCACTTCTTCCTTTTGTCCTTCGTTATCATTAGAACGAAACTCTTCAGTGATCTCTTTGTTTGTTAGTTTCTGGATAGCTATGACGTTACCATCATCATGGAAATCATCTGTAAATGGATTTTATTATTATTATTATAAAGCTTGCACAGGCCTTACAGACCCATCACTTTGGCATGAGGCAAGGCTAAGCTAACTTGTTCTATGCACAACCGGGCCCGACTGTGCGGGTTACCGTGTTGGTGCGTAACCGTACTTAACCTGCCTGGTGTAAGGTGTACACGTGTGGAGTCTAGTTACTCTTCTAGTGCGATCGCAACACGAGGAGTGCCATTAATTTGATCCCCAATGGCAAATGGAGACCGGGACCCAGTACCTATCACACAGGGAATTAAAAAAATTGCTCCCTCTGAAGTGATTCGGACCGGGAAGCGTTTGGACTATTATATCCAAAGCTTGACTCTTGTACAACTGAGTGATCCCCACTCTTCTGTAAATAGATTACTGTCCACAAATTTTTGAACTTAACGCACTTGATTTCATGCCCTGGATTGCAATATTCTTCAGTTAGTGAAATCCTCCATGTCCAATTATGGATAGTTTCTGCAGATATGTGTCTTGGCATCCAAAATTGTTAAAGTTTAACATCATTGGCATCTTGCATTTGAATGAGCAACAGCTCTTTACTGTAAGTTTGTTCTCCATATACTCCAGATGATCCCCTGGTTCATCGGTTGCCACACGGCGGTTGCTCTTCATGGAAAAGAGGCAAGCTGGATGTTGCATAATGAAATTGACAGATATGCAGGGTAATCGTTTTCAAACGGCCAGATTTTTCGATTTCCTCGGGACTCGGGGTTCTCTCCGCGATATAAGGCAAATCCCACAACGGAATTCGGTTCAAATACAATGAACTTTTAGTGAATTTTTAGTCCATTACAAGCGAAAATCCATTATAAGCGAGTCCTTAATATCCGATTCTATTTACATAGGTTTAAATGACTCTTTAGTGGGGACTTTGGCAATTGGCCCATTGCCACTGAGAGTGCATTACAAGTCCATTATAAGTGTATCATCAATTTTACGAAATGCTGATGAAAACGCTTTTCATTTATCCTAATTATACCCAGTAAAGTTCCATTTTGTTGCAGTACTGGAGCAGAGTTTGTAAATACTTGCATATTAAAAAGGACAAGTGCATCGTTTTCGTCCACAAAAGTTTTCTATGACTCTTTTTAATCCATTTTGTTTTCATCGCTAGTTCTTATATCTTCGATATTAGCATTCGATTTTGTAATTTTCATACATACAAACATATTTCTATGTAGACACGTTTAGTTTTCCTCTTGTTAAGAAAAATTGACTGAAATATAGCCGCTATGCTTTATGTTTGCTGTATCTTCCCGTTCTACTTCTTCTTTTTTTTCGATATAATGTGTGTTTACTATAACTGAAACCCATTGGGTCACTTTTTCCAAGATAATATATCATATTTTCCGAAGTAATGCTTTGAATTTCCCTTTATTATTAAATGTTTTTTTGCTGCTGTGTATTCGAACTTATAAAAATCTATGAAAATGGGAAACGTAAAGTAACTTGAAATATAATTAAAATTGTTGTAGTGAACAGTAAATATCCGTGTCATAAGTACTCTCCTTCTACTTATTTTCTAAACATTGGTATAATCTGTTGAGGTTGGTTGGCAAGTTGAGCCGTTTCTCACTTCTATAGTTATAAATTGTTGTATGTTTTTTAAGAACGAGATCATTAAATTTTCCATGAGAATTGAAGGTGTGGCATCTTTGATATACTAAAAACTGAATTTCTGTACGGGAGAAATAATAAGTGACGGATTTTTGATGATGTTCCAACAATCAGCGTCCTAAAATATAGAATTGCCCTTCATAAGAACACCCCGTATGGTCACTTCAACAGGGATTTGTAACAATTCGAAAATTTATAATATATTTTTCATTAGGAAATTTAGAATCCTAGACTTTATCAATAGTATTTTTAATTAATGGATACAAATATGTTAAAGGACGTAGAGGGTCAAGTGACTTATTTAATACAACACGTTATTCTGAGTGATATGGTAAAGATTAGTTAATGACTGAAATTAACATCGTGAGAGGTTAAGTACTATGGGTTTCACATGATAGAACAGTATGTTAAAAATGTTGTAAGCATGAATTCTCTATAAATGCAATAGAACGGATCTGAAACGAAATATTTAACGATAAGGAAGCTTGGAGCTTTAATTTCTTCCAACGTGCTAGTTCATTAACAATTATTTTCGTTCTGTGCTAATTTGAATTGAATTAGATGCACTTCATCGTAATTAAAGTGTGGTGGTGGTTGAATTGGCAAAGCGCTCGCTTTTTGGGCAAAACGTCGATTATGGCTTGAGTTTGATTCTGCTGTATTTATTCGCAACGTATAAAAATATGGAATATCTGTCGCTCAGATTCGACGTTAAGCTGTAGGCCCCCCGTGTTTCTACTTTAGCGCTGGGGAGAAGCACGTGGCATAGAAGAAGCCACTACCCAGCTATGGAATAAAACGGCTGCTGACGTATTGTAACGAAACTGAAGAATTTTTAAATGACGTATCACTCTAAAAATTGTTTGATGATGCACACGCAGTATTCTTGGAATGGTAGTAAGCTCCTAGGTTTTGCAATGAAAGGAGATTTTAAAGATACTCTGTATATAGTGTATTAAGTTTACCCTTTAATATCACGAATTCATGGATATTATATTATAATGTCCCTTGCCGTACTACTTTTAATATTCTACATGCTATACAATTCTGTTCAATATCGGTAATAACGATGGGTAAAACGGTTAGTTTTATTTCAAGTATTGTTTTTGGATTGATACGTTTTCCTCCCACATTTCAAGTATGTACATTGCACTTTCTACGGTTTTGTGAATTTAATATTGGAAATTAAGAAAGCTCACTCACACCTGAAAGTTCAAAAATATATCCTTCTTAAAATGTTCACCGGCATACACCTTTCGTAAACATTCTTAAATTGCAGTAGCAACTGCGTTGTTTTCTTTAATTTCCGTCACCGTATGGTGTAGCATCTGGTGTTTGCATCTCATCAGCTGTCAAGCAAGACGTCGCTCGCTTTCTTACCAAAGGGGTGGCGGAGTGATATGTTTAGTGTCAGGGTAATTCAGTTAGTTTACCCACAGGGCCGACGTTTCCGGGCATTAGTTATATAAACGTCATACCTGCGTTGCGGTGTTTGGTGCGGAATTCCGGGTTTCGGAAATAGGTCATATGTATCTTGGCAACTTCCATGTAAAGCCAGTTGTAAACCGTTGAATTTTCGCTGAATTTATTCAGCGAAATTGGACAGGCTCGCTAGTAAACACCACTTCCGAAAAGAGCTTTTTAAAATCCCTTCCGTTTGAACAGATTTTAAATAAATTTTCTGTTAAGATCTGCTTCAGCACGAAGGGCGTCCCTAATTATACCTATAGGCACATATGAAATTTTATACAGGGTGTCCTAACTAAAACAGTCCGCTCTGAATAATTTGGGAAATGATCAAATTTAAAAAAATTGGCGAGGCAGGTTAACAATAGTATGAAAAGGGACATCTTTTAGTATATAAGTTACCTATCATACTATCCCCCAAGCTCCCACCACCTTCTTCTTAGAGTGCTTTAATCTCTTACGAGACGTAGCGATCTTCTCTCCTATGCCTGTGTTGCGCGTTTTTAGAGTGCCACAGACATAGAGGACCTACAGTTTAACGTGGGCTCCGAACCACAGGAAGTGTAAACACTTCTACTCCAGAGAAGATTTACTAGGCAGAATACCTCGCTGTTTTGCCATTGCCTTGCGAGGGAGAACGGCCGTTAAAAATCCGATGTTCCGGTGCCGGGAATTGAACCCAGGACCTTCAGCGAAGAAGTCTGACGCGCTAACCTCTAGCCCACGGCCGCCCACCACCACCAACTCCAAATCTTCTATTGATATTTTATTTCAAATGGTCTGCTCTTCGCACTATCCGAATTTTTTAGCAATTCTGTTCATTTTTTTGATAAATTGCTTTTTGAAGCTGCGGATGCGTATGGAAAAATTTAACTTAAATGTTCAAATTGGCCATGACCAGATGCTGTACAATATATAATCGATTTTCGAAGCAATTTCTTACGTTAATGAGCGACATTCTTGATTAACCTGGCTCTTAATTCTTCCCCACAACCTGGTTGAGTAGCATAGATCTTTGTTTTTAGGTGATTCCGCGGAGAGAAATCTAGTGGGGTAAGATCAGGTGACTTAGGTGATCACTTCACAGGACCTTAACCAAATCTGCGAATGAAAACCGTATCTTTTTAGTTACTATCCTTTTAGCAATGTAAACAATTCAATTTGATAATTCTTGACACTTCTTACAAACGAATAGAATTAAAAAGGAAACATTGTATTATTTGGATTTGTTGGTATGTTGCCACTTTGAACATTTAATGTGTACAGGGTGTCCCATGACGTATGGTCACTACTTCACCTACGTGTAGGAGAGGTGAAAAGAAGTAGAAACTTTATTTTCTCTAAATCGACTATTAAAGAAGTTATGGCCTGTTTTAGTTAAATACTGAAGCAGCCGAAACAATAAATGATATTAAGTGGTATTTGACACTAACTGTCTACGTTACTATGGAAATGATATTATTTACTTGTATGTCGAACAGTAAAGCGCCTTACAGATGATATCTCTGCTTGCGCTTAGTAACAGTGTTGATAATGTTCACTTTTACAACGCGAGAGTACGCCGATATCCATTACATGTACGGTTTTTGTGATGAAAACTCAGTAACAGCTGCTCGCGAATATAGGTTGAGATTTCCAAATCGGCAACTACCAGACCGACGAGGTTTCCAATGAGTGCAGAACCACCCTTAACCGTTGACTGAGCGTCCAATACAGCAAGTACTAGACAATGAGAACAACATACTGCAAAAAATTGATAATAATCCCAGCACCTCTGTTCATCGTGTATCTGCACAAGTTAATGTACCACGAATGTGAGTTTGGAGAACATTAGAACGTCATGGTTTATATCCATTTCATATCCAGCCTGTTCAAGCCTTTTTACCTACAGATTTCGCTACTCGTAGGGAATTTTGCCCATGAATCATTCAAAATCGAAACCGACGTAATAGAATTTTATTCACGGATGAAACAACATTTACAAGGAATGGATTAATGAACAGAAGAACAGCCACTCTGGGGAAATGGTAAATTCACACGAAATCACAGTGTCAAATTATTAACATAGGTTTTCAGTGAATATCTGGTGTGGAGCTATTGATAACATGCTCATTGGTACGTTCGTTTTTGAGAACTATTTAAATTTTCTAGAAGATCATTTGGGAGGTTTATTAGATGATGTCCCTCTGGCGATAAGACATGGTATGTAGTACGAGCACGATAGAGTCCCTGCGCACTTTCGATTACGTGTAAGACAATTATTGAATCAACGGTTTGAAGGACGTGTAATTGGTAGAGGAGAACAGCACCCCTGGCCCCCAAGATCTCCGGACTTAACTTATTTAGATTGTTATTTATGGGGCCATATGAAAGATATGGTATACTAATCACCATCAGAGACTGTTGAAGATGTTACGAGACGCTTTTTTGAAGTAGCAGAACTAATTCGGAACAACAATATGTTACGAAGGGCAACCAGATATCTTCTTAAGAAGAGCCAGAATGTGTCTTGAGAGCAATGGTGGCCACTTTGAACAATCTTTGTAGTGAATTTAAACTAAAATAAATATCGGCTTTTCTGAAAGTGTAATTATTTAGTAAATAATAATTTAACACTATTATTACAATGTGTAACTATATGTGGGATTACGTAAACGAAGTAGTGACCTCATGACATACTTCAAAATGTATTTTCTCACAAAAAAAACTTTCAAGTGAACTATCACTCGACACACTTTGTCATTTAGAATTTTGGCGTATACGGGGGGGGGGAGTAAGGAGATGAGCTACATGGTAAAGGTGTCCTCCTTCAAACTATTGTGTACCCGTTTCGCCGATTTTTTCAGATTTTATCATTATCATTATTCAGGGTAGACTGTTTTAGTTGGGACACTTTGTATAACTTTCGGTCGAATTCAAATATCGTTTGCACTAAAGCACTTTTATTACTGTAGATTCGAGTGTCACAGAATTCTGGGATTTATCCGCGAAAAACATCTTTAGAAAAATACATATTTCTGTGAACACTTATTAGTCACACATATTTAAACCACATCACTTACATCGCGACACAGCTTTGTTTGCCAATTGAAATATGATAGTGATACAATTAAAAGGGGGCCTCGGTGGAGTAGTGCGGATACGCATTGCCACTCGAGGTCACAGCGAAATGTGGCCAATCTGTTGGGATGTTCAAATCCCGTCTGGGGCGACCGTATTTCGTTTAGTTAAGTTTACTGCAAAAGCGGTTTCCAGAGGGAGAACGGTAGTATGACTGAATGAGAAAAAAAAGTGATACAATTAAAGATAATGATTTACATTATGAAACTTCATTTTGAATTAAATTGAATAACACTTGTGGCGTTATTATTGCAGGATTTTACCATTTAAATAACTAGTAAGTAAATGCGTTATAACAAAAATATTAATAAATAAGCTATAATATAATAAGCTAAGGTTATTCGTTGAAAATCTATTTCTTTTAACTATTTTATTGTACAATAATTCTACATTAAAATATCTTTTATTTGACATAAAAGAAATGCTTGCCTCAATATTTCTCCACAGTAAGAATATTTTCCGCAATAAGCAGTTTTTTCGAAGAAGTAATGTAC
>JABXWE010036804.1:0-16356 GCA_014611495.1 Limonius californicus
CTTAAATTTGTAACTGTTTTTCTATAAGAATCTATTCTTCAAAAATCAATTATTTGTTAAATAGTTTACGATGCAACTATTAGAATTTTAACTATTAAGGCATGTTCATTTCATTTTAAACCTTA
This sequence comes from Limonius californicus, assembly GCA_014611495.1. Taxonomy (NCBI): domain Eukaryota; kingdom Metazoa; phylum Arthropoda; class Insecta; order Coleoptera; family Elateridae; genus Limonius; species Limonius californicus. The sequence continues at coordinate 126 of JABXWE010036804.1, forward strand.
ATATAATTCTTTCATATTTTAATCCATTTAAGGGTATTACACGATAACCACCCTCGAATAGCTAGGGGAGTGCTAAACAAAAGGAAACACTAATTTGTTCTTAAATTGTTTCAACACCTATCCGATTAATCACATAAAAGACGTAAATTGCCGTTCATTATATAGAAATACAAATGAAAATAACATGAATGGCTATAATGATCATATTGCGTGATATTTTCAACCAAATAATAGAAGGCATGTAAGCAAGTTACGAATAGAGGAATAATGCAATAGAGATTGATTTAGCAATTCAGCAGCTGATTTAATGCGAATAAACGGAATTATACCCAAATTGCTTAGTACTTTAATATGCTTTTCGATTGATTGAACACTGAAAAATTAATAAAAAGTTTAATTGGCAAATAGATTTGGATATTTATTCTCCTGACAATGTTGCATTCCAAATTCAGGTTTAAAGAAACGAATTTGTTCTAGAATTCTTGGCCTACTACTATAACTAGGTAACTTCTGGCAAAATACTTGTAGTAATGAGTGTGCTTATGCATAAGGTTATAACTAAATAACATACTTACATACATACGTAAAAGGTTTACTAAAAAAATAACATAATCAAGCTATAAATGTAGATGTACGATCGTCTTCTTGTTCTTATTCAAATGTTTTATCTCTTACGAGACTAGTAATCTTTCTTAAGTCTGTGCATTTTATAGCAGAGACATAGAGGACTTATCTATAGCTTAACGTGGACTCCGAAACATTTCTACTCCCTCACAAGGCAATGGCAAATTAGCGAAGTATTCTGCTAAGTATATCGTTTCTGGAATACATGTACGATACGAAGGAGAGTTCCTGTGTTTCATATCCGACCTGTTGTTGCAATAAAATAATATTTTAATTTTTCTGCATAATCTCCGTCTAAATGGGTTCCGCAAAGTGTGGTCCTCGGCCCCCGGGGAGTCCCCGATACCCTTTTAGAAGGGTTGGTTGATTGATTACTAGCAGGGTTTTGAAGTGGGTTAGCTAGCCCGGTTTGCACTTCGACTGTATGGTCTTTTGTGCGTTCCCGATTCTTTCAAAGTAGATCTGTGTCCTCAACGAGGTTTTCATGTGTGAAGGTTGTTTCACGAAGTCTTCTTCCGAATAGTTGCTGTCTCTTGCGGTAAAGTGCTGGACAATCGAAGATTATTCGTGAGGCTGTTTCCTCCTCTTCTTCACATAGTCTAAAGAGTGTGTCTCCTCTGTATATACCGATTTTATGAAGGTGTTTTCGCAGGTGGCAGTACCCTGTTATAAGTCCTAGCAACAGTCTAATTATATTATAATAATATTAGTCTGAGAGAATGCGTTCGTTTGGTAAAAGTACAATTTGACAAACAATACAGGTGCATAGGTACTGTAATAATAATTTCGAAAATCTGTTGTTTGCATTTTTACACGTGTGTCAAGTAAATCAACATGAATTGACATTACGAATTCTGCATTAAATTCGCGTTTAATTCGTGTTATTGCGTTCACTTGTGTCTTGACCATCATTATGGCGTATGCTATAAACGAGTACGTGGATATGATTTGAATTCTTACGGAATGTGAGGGAAACTGCAATGAGGCTGCTAGGGTTTACGATCAGCGTTTTCCTAATAGAAGACATCCAAGCCACGTAGTAATTCGAGCTGCAAATCACAGATTTCGAGAAACTGGTAATATCCTTCCTGTTCCAAATTGGGATAGAGGTCGACCAAGAACTGTTAGAGACAGTAACTTAGAAGAGAAGGTTCTTGATCTGGTAACTGAAGAGTTAAGTATTAGTGTGCGTGCTGTTTCTAGAGTTGTTAGTGCATTAAAAACCACTATTCACAAAATCATAAAGGATGATGGCCTTTATCCCTACCATAAAGTCAGGGTGCAACATTTATTAGAGGAAGATTATGAAAAACGCATTACCTTCTGCAACTGGTTGTTACAACAACATTGAAGAAACACAAGTTTTGTAAATAATATTTTATGGACAGATAAAGCCACTTTTACACAAAATGGGATTTTTAACTTCCACAATAACATATTTGGGCCCATGAAAATCCCCACGCCGTGCATGAAGGGAATTATCAAGTTAGGTTTTCGGTCAATGTATGGGCAGGAATCGTAGATAACAAACTGGTAGGTCCTTTTGTACTACCTCAGCGATTGAATGTTAACAATTACTTGAATTTTCTAAACGACGAACTCCAAACATTGTTAGAAGATATCCCTTTATTGGTTCGCCGCGATATGTGGATGCAGTTAGATGGGGCGCCATCCCATTATGCGACTAGAACGAGAAACTGGCTTAGGGAATTTTATCCAAGAAAATGGATCAGCCGCCCACGTACAGTGGCCTGGCCTCCAAGAAGCCCAGACTTAACACCACTAGATTTCTTCTTGTGAGGCCATTTGAAAAACGCGAATTGAAAACGAAGAAGAGCTAGTACTTCGTATTCGCGAAGCAGCAGCAACCGTTAATGAAGCAATGCTCTAGCGTGTCCAACAGGCCATCATTACAAGTACCGTCAAATGCCGTGAAGTTGGTGGCAGAAATTTTGAACATGTTCTGTGAAATAAGTTATTTTTTTACAAAGCACTGTATCTTAATTTTTACTTTAAACATTTCAACATTTTTTCTAAGTAGCTTCAACAGTGTTGCCAAGTTTCAGATTCTTTAACTAGCTCTTATGAGGAAACTAAGAGCGATAGGAAGCCCCGTTTGCAATTTTGAGGTCTATATCGTTGTGTAAAAAGTTTAGCTGAAGCTTTTAAGGCAGTTTAGGGTCACCCTGTATATCTAAAGGGATTAGTCCCAGAAGGGCTTCCATAGATGCAGTTGGAGTACTGTTCATGACTCCACATATACACAAACAGGCCAGTCTCTGTATCCTGGTTAGTTTTGTGATGCTTGCTTTTCGCTTAACTTTAGGCCACCACACTAGGGTACCATAAGCTAGCATGGCTCTAACTGCCGCAGTGTACCATTGGACCATTTTTGGTTTCACTCCCCATGTTTTACCAAACATGCGTCTGCCCATCATAAGGGTCATTTTCACTTTGTTTGTTATTCAAGTGTATGTTCTAGTTCAGTTTTACATCCAAGGTGATTCCCAGATATTTGACCTCCTGGCTAACCTGAATTCCTTCAACAAAGATGGTCGGGATATCAAATACCCCTGTATCTCTTTTCTTGGTGAAGCATGTTATTAATATTTTACAAGGGTTAACCTTGAGGTTTTTCCTTACCTTTTAGGAGGGTTCTCAATGTCAAAACTATTTTCATAATAATACTAAGACGTTATTTGCCGTTTACAGTAGACTTTTCCAAAGTTACATGATCTTACAAAATCATACATGAGTAAAAGATCCATTCAGAGTACAAGATAGACCAATGGAATTTACAATTAATTGAGATTCCAGATTAATACACTCCTCGCATAGATATGCCAGATTTACAGTTACGAAATAACAATAATTTCCTTTACTAATCAAACTACTCATTTGTAGCGTAAAAAATTTCTTCATCACTGGAAAGTTCGAACCACGCAGCTATTCCTACGATTTTGGGAATAAAAAGTAATCAGTGGTAGCCAATCCTAGCAAATAAGGCATGGTGTGCAAATTTTCCCACCCAACATAGCTAATTGTCATTGCAACGACAGACCTGTGAACTGGGACATTATCCTGAAGGAATAAAATACCACATTTCAGTTTTCCTTCTCGTGTTTTCTTGATAACATTCCAAAATTTTACCACTAAATTTTCGTAATAGTGCCCTATAGTAGTGGTTCTACGTAATAAATAGTAGTAGTAGTAATAGTAGTGAGTAATGTCCAATTTTCATCATGACCTTTCCAACAGCAATGGCAGTTGAGTACACCAATGTTTCTATTTTATCCTTAACGTTTTGGTTTATGAAATATTATTGCAAATTCAGTGCGTTTAGCACAAAGAAATATTATGTGTTTTTGTATTGGCACCGCTCTTGTTCACTCCTTATCTTCAATTATTGCTTACATGAAATTTGCTCATACTCGTATGAACGTTTGAACAACGTGTTATGAAAACTCTGTTTCTTGCGCCTTCGGCATTTTTGGCTTTTGACGGTTTTGGTACACTACCTGCATGCTCATCTTCAACAAATTATCTACTACATTTAAATTCACAGCACTGCATTTGAACTACAATATATCATCTTCCTTCCATGTTTAGATTTTATAGAGGGTTTACAACATTGCTTTTGATCGACTCATTCCCATAGCTGGTTTCTGAGAACATCTTCAAAATGGAAGGTATCGACAAATTTTAGCTCTCAAGGCTTAATTTCGTATGAAGTATATTTAATGAAAAATCAAAACGGATATTTAACACTCAATGATTTCAGATAAACTACGACAAGTGTGGTATTTGACCAAGAGATAATACCAATGGAAGTCTATAAGCGGCATTTTTCTTAAACTAGTTGGCACAGATAAAAATTGCAGCCAGTGTATGATAAATGGGTGTCGTTTACATTCAAGATTTATAAAATAATTTTTGAAAATAAAAATTTTAATTTCCTAATTCACAGTATAATGTAATAAAATCATTCGAAATATTCGATTATACATGCATCACCAAGATGCTAATAATTCATTCGAATGAAAAAATCTCGGATTACTTTTGTTTCGTTCTTTGGCTGGTAACCGAACTATCATTTGCATTGGTATATAATTTGAGTAGTATTCGAATGAATTTGCAGTTCGAGAAGATAATAATAAACTACAAAATAACATATTTGACTTATTTTGTGTAATAGGATCGTATGTGCAGCTGAGCTAGCAAAATAAGATTTTATGATATCAAACCGGGCAGGCTTAAGTTACAATTTTTTTTAAGTGTGAGCCAGATCAATCGTACAAGTTGTTTTACAGGGTTTGTTGGTAATAGAGTAACTTGCCATAAGATTATTAAACTTAACTTAGAGACAATTTTGATGCCTTGTACTTGTAACGGCATTTACAATCACGACCCATACAATATGAGGAAATTAAAATAAATACAGAACAAAATACAGTCAAAAAACGAAAAAGATAATTCACAGCGAGAACGGCAGTTCCAGGGAGTCATCATCGAAAGGCGGGATGCTGGACATTTCTCCCATTGCTGAAATGCGCGCGCATTTTGGATTCGAATGATCAATTCGAATGAGTATCTCGATTATTAAACTCATTCGAATGCTAATCATTCCGTTATGCTCATCACTACTATAAAGTATGAACATCATTTACATAGGTCATGCAAAGCTTAATTAGAGACATTTTGAATTTCCACTATAATATAAGCTAGTAGTAGTATCAGGAGTAGAAATAACCAGCTTTTAGATATTCGTAATACAGCACCGAAACAAAAATTTCCACAACTTAATTTTTTACTTAATGACTGGGGAATTGTTTGGTGTTAATATTTCCATAATTTTCCCCAACAACCTTTTCAAACCCCCAAGAATATAAATATGTTTCTTCGGATTCTATTTATTAAGCTTAATTTTTGTTTCTTCTTTTTTTCGTGAAGGTTTGGTTTTAATTATGTAACAGATAGTTTTTAAATAATTTTAATATAATTAATTAATATAATGCAAAATGTTTAGCATGGTAGCGAATATATGAATATATTCTTTTAATACCTTAATTTTTGGGCCTACTATACTCGTTTTACATTGTAATCCGATATACTTACATATTTATTTTCTTTGTGCTTATTGAGGGACCTACATATGAATGAACCCCACATCGAAGCGACAAAAATATTACGTTTAAAAAAAAGGGGAATTTTACTTTACTTGCACCCGTAATAAAGATTCATATGAAAAAAATATATTACAATATTATTGCATAAGTTGTTGAAACAACACAAAAGGCACACTTTGAAACATAAACTTTGAAAGAACTCTTGTCTCAGGGTTTACAATATAAATTTTGATAACTGCTGAATAACCTTTGAATTCTTTCGCTGTTTAACTAAACAAGGCGAAGGATACAAGGTAGTAAACATGAACTTATAAAATATGGATGCAACAAAGAAATTAATTAAATGTTATCGAATTATCTAAGTTTTTTCTTATGAAACGTTAAACAACTTTAACAATCAAAGTTACCTGAATTAAATAGTAAGGTCTAATTTAACAAAGCACTTTCAAAGGGGCCCACCTTTTCACATAGAAGCAGTTGTTTATTTTCTTCTGGTGTGGGTAAAATTCACTAGATGCAATTAGGATGATACTTCTACGCCCTGTTGAAGTTGAACTTCAGAAAAAAGTACATAAGTTGTTGCTTTTTTCTTTATTCCGCGCAGAAAAACTTAGGACTGATTATCTTCGTATTCGTAGCATCGTTCCACAAGGTAATTAACCCAAATATTATTTACCGTTTATTACTTCAGATGTTCAAATATACAAATAAACTCATAAATACGCCTTTATATTTTCTTTTTATATTGTTAATCCCAAACTTGCTTCATTTTTGTTGTTGATTCGATGTTACTTATTTGTTCTAATTTATTTTAAATTAAATTCGATTGCTATACCAATTGCAGTTCCAGAATATGATGCGAATATCTCCCAACTAATTAACACGTATAAAACTTTTGTCCAACGTGTAGATGATTCCTAACCTTGAAGTTTGTTGACGTTTCAAACGTCAAACGCAGATACAAATAAAAGATATCGAAAAAAGAAACAACTGTAGTCTACTGACGCTACTTTGATACTCCACCCCAAATTCTTGATTTTCGGCTAATTTACCGAATTTTATCAAATTTTCATGCAGATAAGTAACAAATAACGTTGATTTGAACCGTAACACTTAATAATATAATTTTATTCAAACAAGACATAATAGACACACACAATTACAGTTTTAATTGGCTCGCCAGACGAGCCTCTGCTCATGTTGCGATTTTCATGGCAAGTTCCCGTTGTTTTTTCTTATTTTTTTTAACACGTAGCCATGGCAACATCATATTACAAACAGAAATAAGTACATTTTACAAAGGAACATGTAACTTCCTCAACCAATGGGAACAAGAATGAAATTAACACAAATTAACCAAATATTAAATATTTAAATAATTCTTTAGAAATATCATTTACATCAAAACTGAAATTATATCCATATTCGTTATTTAAAAAAAAATGTTTTGGCACCTCATAGGGCCGATCAAATACTTTATTAACAAAATTTATATTCATTTTAAACATAAATTACCTTAAATTAATAACATTACAATTAATGATTATCAAAATCATATTAAAATGTTCTTCACACCTATATTCAAAAATTACTCACAAAAAACATACAACTGGCAAGTCAATTTTCTTTCAAAATTACATTATATTTGACAGTTGTCGAACATAATACACAAATCTCATATCTTACTGTTTTCCAGGTGAAAAACTCACAGACAAGTTTGATAAATACCTCTAATACCGTCATACAATTATTACGACTACGAGCAAGCAAAACGAAACAGAGAATTCAAAGGCTAGACACCAGATCAACCCAAACCAAATCAACGGAAATGACAAACACGAATTGAACATTACCTTTACTTGATTTTAACAAATTTATTTTTCAGGTTTAAAGCATAAAATAGCTATAAGTTATCTAAATCGGTTAATTTTTTATTAAATTATCTAAATCATGTTTCATATAACACAGCAATATATATATATATATATAATGATCTGTTCCTGCGTTCATTTCATAACAAAATATATGACAGCTAGTATCTAAATATATTTATTAAGAAATCATTAGCCTCAATACGTTATATACGTTACGAACTATAGTTTTCTGTGCCAAACGAAAAGTTAAGTCTTGGGAGAATTACAATCTTGCAATATTTTAAATTAATAATAATGGAAAACGCTGTCATAAAATTAAAATAACTTACAATAGCTAAACCTAAACCCTTATGTTTTCTTCCTTATAATTTCAAACGTTTATTCGTTCTTCAAAAAATTACCACAAAGGGACGCCAGTCAGTAACGATCTACAAGTGCTCGGACTAACAGTCCACCATGTATTAATTTCTAAGTAAACTCATAAATCTTCTTTGCCGTGTCACTTTTATAATTGGCTTCCCAGAAGGACTACAGGTGTGAAAAATAGAAATTCTTTAACTGCTCTTTAAGTAAACTATTAAAATGCTTCAACAAACACAGACTTTAAGCAGTTAAAACTAATATATTTGTTATATATTTCTGTCAAATGTGAAAGCCCAACAAGGGCTACAATTTTTTTGGTTTGTTTTACATTTAACATGAAATCTCTTAACGATAAATTAATGCTGCCATACAAATCATAATACTGTCGTTATTTTAGGGCATAAAAAACTGTTGATGTAAAAGTGTACATATTTAATTTGCTTTACTAATTTAACTGACATGCAAACAACTCTCTTGGGTATTTCATATACGCTATGCTATAAACTATTGCAAATATTGCTTAAAGTTTCTAACATCAATGTCAACACTCATATAACGACCATTTTTATTTAAATAGAGCCGCTAATAAGGCAATACTGAATACATATTCAAATGTTTAGCAAATGAATGACAACCGTTAATTAGCAACGTGGTGGCTACTATTAAATGTACAGGCTCCGGAAAAGTACTCCACGCATTCCCTTGGTGGCAATTCTTTTACTGAGACTTTTATAATTGTTGTAGCTGTTCTGTTTTTTTTTTAATTTTCCTGTTAGCACGAGCTTCTTTATACAAATTAATTCATAAGTCTAATGTTTGATGTGAAACTAAAGACAGTTTAAATATTCCCGCCGAGGGAGGGGCGTAGTCGATTTGGTGCACTAATGGTGTGCTTTAGTGGTTGATCAGCTAGCCACCCGTCACTTTACCGTGGTTCTGACATTAAACTCTGTGGTATAATAAAGCGCTAAAATAGACACTTTGATTGAAAATCCTGCCAAGTCTGAGGTACGCGCTGTAATTCATTTTTTTTTAAACGAAAATGAGGCCGAAATTTAGGGTCAAATATGCAAGGTTTAAGGTCCAAGCATTATAAGTAAAGGAAAGGTCAGGCACTGGTGTAGGGCTATTGCCACCAACGATAAGTGAACAAGAAAATTCGTCATGATTTTCCTCAAACCTCATGTGCAATACTGAATTGTCCCGAACAAGCTACAGTACCACAAACATTGTGCGGAATAAATGCCAAAGACAAAAACCAGCGGTTGGCTTCTGCAGTAACGGCTGTATCGCTACAAACCTGAAAGCGTAGAGTACCTCAATCACATTACGACTGGCGACGAGACTTGTATACACAAATTTTATAACCAAACAACAATTAATGAAGTGGAAACTTGCGAGTTTCCCCAAAGCCAAAAAGTTCAAGCAAACGTTCGAAAACCTAAAGCTAGTGTATTTTAGGACAGGAATGGCGTATTGTTGGTTAAGTTTCTGGAACCTGGCACGCCAAGTAATAAAGACGTGTATGTGAAACCTTAACAAAGGTGAAAATGATGACTAGAACAAAAGGCGAAGATTGCTGACCTCTGGAGTCGTACTTTTGCACGATAACACCCGACCGCACGCGACGGTTTTAACTGTACAGCTCATTGAGCAATTCAATTACGATATTGTATCTATGGAAAAATAGCAGAACATAATTTTTATTATCGCATCCTATACCGCATGTCATTGTATTACTTAAACTGTACTAATATCAACATCCAAATATATTTGAAATAGTCTTAACCACGGCATATACTTTGTTGTGAATTTGTAACAGTCACTCAGAGAGTATGTGGTGCCAGCTCAGTTGGTAGAGCGCTCTCTTTCTGAGTAAAACGCAGATTTATAAAAATCTTGTCTGCAACCCACCACACACAATTTCCTATCCGACTTGCAATCGTGGGATCTTAATGCTAAAAACCTTCTCTGGAATTTCTGCCGTTCTGATTCGACGTTAAACTGTAGGTCTCCTGTGTTTCTACCTTAGCGCTGAAGAGGAACTCGTGGCAGAGAAGAGGCCGATGCCCAGCAGTGGGACAAAAAGGCTGTCAATGACTCAAAGAACTATCACACTGCCTATACCTAACTATAGCTATTAAACAACTAATAATCATGATCTGTTGTTTTTATTTAACTAAATACAGTGAAAGTTAGATTATTTTACACGGTCTAGGACATTTCGCCCAAAGTCCATATCGCCCAACGCTATATTCTACCCATAACGCCCAAAATTACTAGAGGGACACAACGCCCAACGCGACCACATTGCCCAATTCTGAATATGACCACAACTCCCAAAATGTCCACAACGCCAAAAGTTAGGACAGGGACAGAACGCCCAACGTGACCACATCGCCTATTTCTAAATAGTCGTAAATTTTCTTTCAGCTAAGCTAGTCTCCTTGCCTATTTACTTTAGTGTATGTACTAATCTACTAATATTTAACATATGTGGGGAGCTTATATGTTTATGTAGATGAAAGCAAGAAAAAATTAAGAATCAGAGTATGCAATAATACATAAATTGTTTCATAAAAAACAACATAGTTGATAGCTATATCTCTGTAATGCGATAGTCGATTATTTTTTTTAATAAAAAATTATGAATTCCTTGTTAAAAATTAGTCCGTAAAGCATCTGCTAATATTCCGATATCTTCAAAAACAACAACAGTAGAATTTATCATTTTCATGTGATGACCCTGTACATGCAAAATTACATACAGATTTTACTAATATAACCTATATCTACTTTTGTAGTTGGACGATGATTCTACAACGGTAAGTTTAGATTGGGCGATGTGGCCACGTTGGGCGTTCTGGCCCTGTCTTAACTTTGGGCGTTGTGGGCTTTGTGGAGAGTTGGAAATTGGGCGATGTGGTCACGTTGGGCGTTCTGTCCCTGTCCTAACTTTGGGCGTTGTGGGCATTTCGAATTGAGCGATGTGATCGCGTTGGGTGTTGTGTTCCCCACATATGTTAAATATTAGTAGATTAGTATATACATTAAAGTAAATAGACAAGGGGCCGAGCTTAGCCAAAGGAAAATTTACGGTTATTTAGAAATGGGCGATGTCACGTTGGGCCCTGTTCTAACTTTGGGCGTTGTGGACATTTTGGGCGTGGTGGTCATATTCAGAATTGGGCAATGTGGTCGCGTTGGGCGTTGTGTCGTTCTAGTAATTTTGGGCGTTGTGGGCAAAATATAGCGTTGGGCGATATGGACTTTGAACGAAGTGTCCAGGTCCCATTTTACACAATTATTATACAAAAGGGACTATTTGCTTAAAGTGGTGAATTGTAACAACTACACGAAATCCCAGGAACACATTATCTGTTACAATTTTTGACGTAAATTGCAAAACTATCTACTTTCATATTCTATTGTCGTAGCTGTCGAAGAAAAAAAGGTTTTACTAGCTATAAATTAGTATGTATTTACTTAAAAAATACAAAGAAAAAATTACATTTTGTAAAAGGTGCTAATATTTGCAACTGCATAAGTTATGTGCGTCGAAGTAGCGACGATCTTATAAGAGACGTGTTTTATAGTTGTCAATAGTCAAGCAAATAACATTTTTTTTATTTTACGTGTAGCATGTCAACGTGCCTACGTTGTGACAAATGCAAGGTATGTAACACAGTAGTGTGAAATGAATACACAAATAATTTTCTAGAAGATTCTGCCTCCTTTCCTAGCTAACTATCGTGTGGCTCCAGAAGAACTAAATATACAATGAATATTGATAATATATCATTTAAAAATTAACGATATCTAATCAGTGCAATATTTAAAAGACTTAATTTTAGTTTATTATTTCCTCAACAATGTGAACTGTATTTGATAAGTTGTCGCCATTCGTACAGTTAATTTCGCTAATTTCTTTGAGATAGTTAAAGGGTTTGCCGCAATAAGTGAATTTCGCGTGCACGGCCCAAAATATACGTTGCGCCCTTTTTCGAATAAATTGATATTTAAATATAATTAAAACTATTTATTGCAAAAGAAATACATTATTATTCATGCTAACCCAGAAGCGAATAATTGTAATAATTTACGCATGTAAAAATAGCAATTCGGTCAAAATCTAAACAAACACTATTTTTTAATTTCTATAGTGTAAATTTTAGAAAACCTAATCCCATTTGTAATACGCCTTGCATTACTAATACGATGCAATGTATTCTAATCAAAACTAATAAATAATAAACATCCTACTTTGGCTAAACCATGCTTTATAGCAATAGGTACCTATATTACCACACAAGAAGTTCCAGATTTCTTCCCCAACAACCTGTACAACATCTAGGTGGTTTATTCAAAGATTTGCAACCTCTAGGGCGAGTCAGCTTTTAATGGGTATTGGACAACTGCCATCCCTATAGTGCCGTACGACCCAAAAAGCAGTAGCAGCTGTAGCTCGTACTCTGCTTACAGCAACATTTTTTTTAAATAAATTATTTATTTGATTGAAATTACTTAATTACTAAACTATTAATAAGCGGTTCTGTACAGTTGGTTGCATAAATTATACAAAACCTTTAATAGAAAATACTAAAGCGTTGCATATAAACGATTATTATTTGTACTAATTTTAGTCAAAATTTTACAGAAACTTCACAGTCATATGTATAAATTCTAGTAATTTTTACTGGCGCATACTTCCAGTATGAGAATATACAGAGTAGGCCAGTTAAATTGTTCCCCCTTAAAAGTGGAAGACGCAACTCAATATACATGCATCACAGCAACTGAGATTTTTGAAATTGCTATAGTATAGAAGTGGATGGTAGTAACACTCCGTCAAGTTGATCTCTTACTGTAGAAGTTACTAGCTTTACTAATATTAATCATATTAGTATTTAACAAGAATATCAAGAAGAGCACTCAGTGATGCAATGGTTTTATAAAAAAAAAGCTAAAAAAGTAAAAATCGACAAAAAATAAATAGGAAAGTTTTATTTAATTCAGTAAATGATCAAAATTGTTTCCATCGACTTCGACACATTTTCTAATTTTGAAAACAATTTTCGGACTGGAACAAGCGTGTCAGGTTTAACTGACTTACACGCCGTGATTATTCTATTTCATAAATCGTGCTCATTTACTCTCGCAGTTCAGTATATGTGTTTTTTTGAATTACAACTTCTTGGTGGCGATGGATGCACACCTTACTTTTCCAATCGAATTTCCTCCAAATACCAGTACTTTTACGTGTACCTAGTTCCTTTTCTAAAAATACCTTTGTCCCTAAGTTTTGTTCAATAATACGGTTACCTACTATGCCACACCAAACATTTACAAAAAAAAAACACTCTTTTAAAATGGGTATCACACATCCTGTGCGAATTCTCTTGTGCGTAATAGTTAGTGCCATTACACATCATCAATTTAAAAACGATGGATCAAAAAGAGGTTGATTACAACGGTCTCAGAGTCATTTTCATGCAGTTCGTGTACCAAAGTAGCGTTATAGGGATGAAATATATTTGCTTTCAGAACTTTTCTAATTGAACTTCTAATAGTAGGTACTCATAATTCTAACAATTTTTTAAGATCGTGTTCTTCTAATTAGATAGCGCCTGTAATTTCTTCAGCCATCTTACTTAAAATTTAAGTAAACTGACAGCTCGAATTATAATTATCATAAGAAGCAACATTGATCAATTTAAATTATAAAAGAAGTGTTTTTGGTTGTCATGTTATATGTACGTTAGGTTGTGTCTACCACTATTAAGCGGGGGTACTCTACTGTGATCACGAAATCTTCCGATATTGAGATTATGATCAAATGTGTTGATTTTGTTTTTAAAGGCAAGAATTGTCATACTTTTTAGCTATCCGCCATAGAATAAAAATATTACCTTATCTGCATTTCTTGCACAATCTTGCTGGCTTATAAATCCGCTAATCCGAAATGTACCGAGAACTTCTAAGCTTCTAGCAAATAGCTATATACGAAAACTTTTTTCGTTACATATACAAAATGAATCGTAATAAGTGGAAGTTGTTATAAACCGGTTCGCTATAACTATGACTAAGGTACATGTAGGTACATAACAAACCGACCACTTATACATATTTTATTTTTCATAACGACCAAAACAACTTTGCACATGTAATACAGGAATTTAAATTTTAACAACTTAAAAATTGCAATTAATAGGTGTTTTACGTTTGCTTATGGTAGTCTTTAAATAATTTATTTGTCTGATCAAACGTAGCCTAATATAAAGAAAAAACCGCCATGATTTGGGGGTTGCATATGTTATATGGAAATTATATTTAAAAATATTAAAGGACTGTATTTTTTGTATTTATTTGGAATTTTTCGATAATCAGAACGGAAAATTTATATATTTACACAACCTGAAACTAACAAAACTAGTCATATTTTTTATTTTACAATCTCAAGGATCTAAAAATATATATATAAATAACTTATTTATACAAGTATCAATCAAGTTTCTTGGTTTTAAATCAATATGATCGTAACAGTTTTCTGTTTGCAGCTCCAAAGTCGGCAAACAGGAGATCTCGAAAACCTGGACTAGACAGGAAACCACGCCAAGCCTACAGCGCCAAACAACTGGAACGGCTAGAAAGTGAATTCAAGATTGACAAATATCTTAGTGTTAGCAAACGAATGGAGCTTTCAAAAGCTCTTAGTCTCACGGAAGTTCAAATAAAAACATGGTTTCAAAATAGGAGAACGAAGTGGAAAAAGCAACTAACAACAAGACTGAAAATGGCGCAACGACAAGGCTTGTTTCCACCTCATTATTTCGCACCTGCAGCTCAGCACTATTCGCCATTATTTTCTCCTTATTATTCGCCAGTTGGATGCATCTTTGGCGTGCCGATGCTAGATGAGGGTAGCGTTGCTCTGTCTTCGGCCAGTTCACCTCCTCGTCGATCTGTACCGCTTTCCAGTAACGAATAAGAATTTATAGCTCACCAGTTTTCAATTTTTCGTATAGATTTCCTTGTATATAATACATTTATAAACCAACATGTACTAAAAGACATTTATTAATATCACATACTTGACATAAATCTGATTTTCGAAATATCTAATAATTCTAAACGTGAATTTCAGTTTCATCAATTTCGGGGTTCTAGATTTATTATTTAAACAAAAATTAATATTCCGCAAACTCTGTATTAACTATTTTTAATATAAAATTCTGCATTCAGCTGAAACATAAAAACTATCAAGAAAAATTAAATATTGTATTGAGTAAAAGGGTGTTCCATTTGAATTTGGAGTTTTGTTTTTTGAAGTTTTTCAGTTTATTCATTTATGAATTAATTCTGGCGAGAATAAAATATCTGCAAATGCCATCGGTTGTTCCTGCCGATGACCCCCCTTTCGGCGGCTAATATTCATAAATAACTGGATGAATGTTGTTCTGGAGCTCATCGATTACAAAGTTCCGAGGCATTAGATCACACGACCCCGCAGCCAAATTGATGCCATCATTTTGGAAAATGATACGGCCAGGAAATTTTGTTTATTTGCTAATCGTATTTACAAAAAAACGAAACTTCCCGAAAATGTTTTCAATATTTTTATAAGTTTTTCCATTCTGAACCACTGCATGGTGAATTTTCCCAGTATCTAGATGATAGATATCAAATAAAATAATTAGACGGTTAGAAAAGGGCGCCAACTTCAAATCCCCTAGATAAAAATGGAACATCTTATATAATACAATATATTTTAGATTTCATGGAGTCTCTTAAGAAAAATAATATTTAATAATTTATTGCATCTTTTTATAATTTTTGAAAAATGGACCCATGAAGGGCTTACAACAACGAAGTGTTATCACGTTGAAATACGTATCAAATAATAGGAACCTAATAAAACTTGTTAAAATTATTGACAGTATTGTTTTATCTTATAAATTCAGTGATAACATTTATCTGTAACAAATGTAACACAATCTATAAATATTTTGCTAAATGTTACCACTGACTCTTTAGGTTTAAGTAATTACTAATTATTCATAATAATTAGCAACATACAGCGAAATGTAGCAATAAATTATTAAATATTGATTTCTAAGTAAATCTTAGAAGTTCATATCCAAATCAAGGTATAATTAACAATAAGATTAATAGAACTCCTACTAAAATACTCCTATAAAACCAATGGTTTATATAAATTATAGCTTTGTATTGATGCAAAGTATT
>JABXWE010036805.1:0-19559 GCA_014611495.1 Limonius californicus
AAAAATCCGGCTCAAGAACCGGCCTAAAAAACCGGTTTAATAGACCGGTTTAAAAAACCGGCACCGAATCGGACTCAAAAAAACCGGGTAGTCGGTTAACCGGTTATCCGGATATTGGTTTCTTACAAAAAAACGGTTTTCGGTTAACCGGTTTTCGGTTAACCGAATAATCCGGTTTATGCTGCCAGCACTAGTTGAAACGCCCGATACGAATGGAAGACAGCAGATCCCAAATGTTTAGATAAAAACCACTGGGAAGGAGAAGAAAAGGAAAACGCAGACGATCATGGAACAAGAGAACGGCAGTAGAGCCAACGGAAGGTGGCAAATAGCTGTATAACACCAAACATATAGATTTAGTAGTAATTTTGAAATGGTTAGGATTCATACCAGTTTCGATACTTCTATACTTTTACGCTATCTACTAGATACTTCGATATTTTTGGAGACTAGTATCAAGTCACAATACCAGTTAAAGCGTAGATATCTTTCGGAGCCCTGGTAAACCTAAGGCCGTAAAACTGTTTGATTTTGCGATGTTAACGATAATACCTGTTGTAGACCCCTAGGGGTATAGGTTTAAAAGAAGATGTATATGGGTTATTTACATATAGCCGCTGATATCTTTGAAACGGTTTGTCCAATTAGATAAAATTTGAAAAGGGTTTTATTATAAGTTTATCGAGAGATATACAGGACCTATATACATATCCCTTGTATCGAGCTACAATGGGAATCAACCGATTTCGAGAGATATACCGATTCATTCGCTTTGATAACGAGAACACCAGCAGCGAGCGAGCAAAATCAAACAAGGCAGCTGCTATAGCGGATCTTTGGTTGATGCTGAATGCAAATCTAGCATCGAAATACGCGCCAACCGATTGTGTTACGGTAAATGAGCAGCTTTTCCCTTTTAGAGGCAGGACAAGGTTTACTCAATACAATCTGTCCAAACATGCGAAGTACGGCATAAAAGTTTGGTGGGTTTGTGATGCACAAACATCATATCTAATTACTGGACAAACATATACTGATAAAGGACCGAACGGTCCAGAAAAGGATCAGGGATAGCGAGTTGTAAGGGACTTGTGCTTCCAGTTCAAAGGATCGGAAAGAAACGTCACCATGGACAATTTTTTCATGGCATTACCCTTGTCTCCTCTATTGCTCAGCTGGGAACTTTCAATTGTTGGAACACTAAAGCAAAACAGCACCTACATCCTAGAGGAGATGAAGAAGAGTAAAGATAAAGAGAAACAGTCCTCCATATGTGAATTCAGCGAAGATGGCAAAATTACCATTTGCTCCTATGTCCCTAAGAAAGAACACATAGTTACTTTACTATCAACAATACACAACGATATGAACATCACCGGACCTAAACACACACCAGAAGTTATCACATACTACAATGCAACTAAAGGAGGTGTAAACAATATGGACAAAATGGCTGCTCATTATTCAACAAAAAGAAAGACACATCGTTGGCCACAAGCAATTTTTTTCAATATGTTAGATGTAGTTGCCCGAGCAGCCTATATAATTTATTCCGAAAACAATCCTACAACGCGCAAAATTTCCTTGGGGATCTGGGAAAACAATTATCCATGCCTGAAATTGAAATGCGCTCAAAGACGAGCAAGTTTTTGTAACACTTTACTACAAAATCTGGAATAGAGGCTATGCTAGGGCATCCGGTTATGCTTCCTCCTCAGTCCTCGACAGAACCACCACCAAAAGTTGCTTCTGGACGCACCAAACATGTTGGTACCTGTTTTGTTTGTAGATCAATAGCTTCACTTCAAAGGAAGACCCGAAAATGTTGCGAAATATGTTAACGACCGATCTGTAACGAGCATTCCGTAACAATAATAAAATGTTGTCATTGAACAAAACAAAAAAAGAGGCCGTAAAGACATCAGTGGCATCACACAGAAGCAACCTAAGTTGGCTAAACAACCAGAATACTGGCTGAACTCCACAAACCGCTTTCAGCGCCTTAGTGATAATCAAACAACTTCCAATCCAGGCCAGGATGTAAATGCAGACCAGGATGTAAATGTAGCAGTTAAGGAACCTAAACCACCCCCAATATTTCTATCAGGTGTTAAAGTCATTGAACCGTTTGTGACCTTACTGGAATCGATCTCGAAATCCGAATACACATTAAAAATACTAAATAAGGACGAAGTAAAAATCCTACCAAACACATCGGAAAAATACACCGTCATAATTAAGGCCTTAAATAAAAGAAACACTGAATTTCATACCTATCAACGAAAACAGGATCGAAACTTCAGAGTAGTCCTTAGGAATATACATCCAACTACTAATCTAGTAGAGATAAAAGAAGAGTTAAAACACTTGGACATTACGTCATCAACATTGCCAACATAAAGCAAAGAGGTACAAAAATAGCGCTACCACTCTTCTTCGTGGAACTAAAATCAGCCAAAAACAAAAACAATAAAGATATCTATAACACAAGCAGGCTGTGTCATTCGATAGTGAAATTTGAACCACCTAACGTAAAGCGCGAGATCGCTCAATGCGCTAAATGCCGAAAGCATGGGCACACTAAAAACTTCTGTAGTAGAAGCCCACGGTGCGTCAAATGCGCTGGAAGCCATCTCATTGTACAATGTCAACGTAAAGAGAAAAGTCTGACGTCAGATGTGCAAACTGCAACGGAAATCACTCCGCAAACGACAAGGGATGTCAAGTCTATAAAGACCTACAACAAAAAATGTATCCCTCGTTAAGAAGTAAACAACTTACACTTACTTATCGGTTCTCAACACAATTGATCCAACCAAATGCCACTTACGCCCACGCATGGTACATTAACAAACTGCAACCTCATTACGACGCAACACAAGCCCAACAACAACCCACAAGTACAAAAGAAACAAACGAGCTACAAGACCTTAAACAAATGCTAAAAACCCTAATGGAACAGATGGGCAATATGTTAACCTTATTGACCACAGTCGTTTCCAAAATAAGTAATGGATCTACATCTTAAAATAGCTGTCTGGAAGGCTAATGGATTAGTATACCACAAAGAAGAACTCGTCTCCTTTATATCAAACCACTGCATAGATGTAATGCAAATCGTTGAATCTCACTATACGGATCGTACTTACATAAAAATTCCAAATTACACAGTACACGCCACACAACATCCCACGTTGGAACAGCCATTATTATCAGAAATACTATTAAACATTATGAACTACCCAAGTACAACCCAGAGCATCTACAGGCGACCACAGTGGCAATAGAAGACTGGGAAGGACCACTGATACTCTCGGCAGTATATTGTCCTCCACGGCACAATAATAATCTACACAATTACCAACACCAATTCCAAACCCTAGGTAACAGATTCATTTCTGGTGGTGATTACAACGCGAAACATACGCAATGGGGATCACGGATAATCACAACCAAAGGAAGAGAATTGTTAAAAACACCCAACAATAACGGAATGCACTACATCTCTACAGGTGGACCTACACACTGGCCATCGGATCCAGCTAAAATGCCCAATGTACTTGACTTCTGCATCATAAAAGGCGTAAATCCAAGCTACTTCAAGGCTGCATCTTGCCTTGACCTCACAGGTGAGCACTCGCCAATCATACTAACCATAGGAACGCGAGTGATCTTCAATTCGAAGCATCCTGGTCTCTGCAACAAATACACGGACTGGAATCTTTTCAGAAAGATAATTAATGAAACCCTACCGCTCGAGACTTATTTACTGCAGTAGAATTATTTAATCAAACCATCCAGCACGCTGCATGGACGGCGATACCACCAAGCGAACAGATCCCACTGATTGTCCTATCGTAGTTAAGAAAATGATCGCCGAAAAACGTACTCTATGCAGAAAATGGCAAACCACCAGGCACCCTGATGATAAGAGAAGGCTCAACCTTAAAACACTGGAACTAAAGCAACTTCTATCGGACATCAAAAATGAATCGGTGAAAATTACCTCCAGCACTTGTCTCTAACTGAAGCCTTAGAATACTCACTCTAGAAAGTGAGGAACAGATTAAAGCAACTACAGAAACACAAAACACCATTGCGCCTTCCAAATAATACTTGGGCGAGAAGTAATGAAGATAAGGCAGTTGTATTTGCCTACCACTTGGATACAGTATTCACTCAATTTGATTCTAAAATCACGCTAGAAGAAGAACAAGAAATTCAGCACTACCTAGAATCACCGTTTCAACTGTGGCCTCCAATTCCGAAATTCAAACCTACTCAAGTCTGGACTACGCTTATGACAGAACTAAACCCAAGGAAATCACCCGGCTACGACCTAATTACGGCAACAGTGTTGAGAGAACTACTGGAAAAGGGGTTTATATTTATCACCTACCTCTTCAATGCAGTACTGCGACTAACAAACTTTAAGAATAATGGAAAGTTGCAAAAATAATCCTAATACCCATCCTGGCAAACCACCTACGGACCTGTTTCTTATAGACCAATTAGTCTTTTGCCGCTTTTGTCCAAAGTTTTAGAAAAATCGCTCTTAAGGAAACTGCTACCTATCATCTTAGATAATAATTTTATACCTGATCATCAGTTCGGTTTTCGGAAAAATCACGCCACCATTGAGCAAGTTCACCGTGTGGTTGATAAAATTACAAAGGACTTTAATGACAAACGCTACTGCTCGGCCATCTTTATAGACGTAGCACAAGTTGGCATCAAGGGCTCTTGTTCAAAATCAAAAAAACGCTACCTTCAGACTATTACGAAATTCTCAACTCTTACCTAACTGACAGGCATTTTTTCGTCAAATATGGAGATAGTCGCACGCCCCTATTCCCTATATACGCGGGTGTCCCCCAGGGCAGTGTGCTGGGGCCGATATTGCACCTGCTTTTTACAGCTGATCTTCCCACCTCTAATTCCACTATGGTAGCCACTTTTCCAGATGACACTGTAGTACTTTCTTCTCACTCTGTACCTCACAAGGCAAGTCATCATCTCCAGTAACATCTGCAGGAACTAGAACTTTGGTTCAATATAAAAGTTAACGAAGGAAAGTCAGTGCAAGTGACCTTTACTCTAAGAAGAGGTACCTGTCCTCCAGTTCTGCTCAACGGTACACGAGTACCGCAAGACGAACACGCGAGGTATTTGGGACTTCGTTTAGACCGGCGCCTGACCTGGAGGAAGCATATCTTTATGAAGAGGAAGCAGCTGGGCCTTAGGGTCCAAAAAATGTACTGGCTGTTAGGCCGAAAATCTCAACTGTCCATGGATAATAAAATTCTGCTCTTTAAAGCCAATATGGAGATACGGTATACAACTCTGGGGAACTGCAAGCAACTTCAACATTGACATCTTACGGCGCTTTCAATCCAAAGTCCTACGATCAATGGGTAAACGCCCCCTGGTATGTCCCAAATGAAATTATTCAACGTGACTTGGACATCCCTTCAATCACAGACGAAATCCAAAGACACAGTGTCCGTTATGCTACTCGCCTTAGTATTCACCCAAACGTGCTTGATCCCCTCTTAGAGGAAGACGACGTCCAGCCTAGACTCAAAAGAATAAAACTTTCTGACCTTCCACACCGCTATGTGTGACAGTGCGTAGTGCGCGTTATGTTTGTAAAAAGTGTCGAGCAATCCCAACAATCCAAATCTATTGAGTTTAGTAAAAGGAATCTCACATTGGTTTGTTTCCCACATGTCTTTATTACTATCTATATTGTCAAATCACCTACTGAATGTATCCGTGAGACAGATTGTAGTTAGTAAATCAAATTAATAAAGTATAAAGTAGCGAGCATGAAGATGCAAAAGGTACCCGAGCACCTTACTGTGCACATGAAGGTTAAATCCTACCATGAGATGAGATTCAGTTAAATTCAAAATTTAGTTCCATAATTTAAATCATTATTCTTAATTATTTCATTAACTTTAATACTGTTATAAAACATAAATGAACTGTGTTGAGATGTAAGAGATGCAATTTAAACGTTGCATAACTACATTATATATAATTACACAAATATTTATTGTTTCAGATTAAATTTCGTCTCGTAGATGCTTCTCGTACGAGGGTTTGCTTTAGACTAAATCACTGAAATCAACTGGATAGACAATAATCCAGGCATATCTTTTTACACTGCTTTTATACTTCTAATTGCATACTGATTCGGAGGTTACGTGTTATATGCATTCAGTGTAATGAAAAAGCAATGGCAATATTTCATTTCTTCAAGGAAACAAGAAGAAAATTGTTTTGTTCGTACGAAGAAACATAATTGTATGTTCCTATTTTTATTTACTTGCAAAAAATATACCCAATATTACTAGAAACAATAACCAAATTACAACGTTAAATAATTTCTTGTTTCATTTTCATTCCCAGTTTTTTATCGTAAGTCTGAAACACCTCCACCGCAGATCGTACATTATCTGCAAACAGCTGCGGCTCTTCTAAAGCCGCAAAATGGCCCCCAGTTGGCAGATTCTTACTTAATAGTAAATTTAGATACTTCTCCTTTAAAATCGTATCAGGTTGATAAAAGGGATCCGTTCCAAATCTGGCACAAGCAGTGGGAACCTTGGTAGGTATTCTAAAACATACAATATTATTTCCAGTTTCAGTTACCAGTTTGGGGTATTTCACCTATCCAGTTTTAGGCGCATTTGAGCCCTGCTGAAAGACTCTGCATAGAGTCGCATAGATGTTGTAATGGAACTAGTAATCCAGTAGATCATTATGTTGTCCAGCAGGTTTGTGTAGGAGAATTTTAAAGTTAAACCACCGTCTTCACGTTTCTTCCATTCTTGATTTGTCCAGCACGTGAATTTTTCCAAAATGTAGGCGGCTAGACCAACGGGAGAGTCGTTAAGACCTATTCCTGTAAGATCATTTTGTTCCAAATTCCATCAAAGATAAAAAGAGTTTATTTGGGCTTACCTATGGTGTCAGGTTTTGTAGCTTGAAGATGCAAATACCCCAACTCAACAATGAAAAAATAAAATAATTTGGTTAAGGGGTAAATTCTTCTTTCATTTTTCCTGTCGACTACTAGGCGAGGAAAAAGCTGCCCAAGAACTAGTTTTACCTTGGAAAGTGGCGTGTTTACAACGGTCATATTCACATGCAACCCCGCCACATGTTGAGGATAGAGTGTAGCCATATGGGTCACAATCACAGCTCCCCAATCACCACCTTGAAGGTAATACTTGTTAAAGCCTAATCGTTTCATGAGATTCTTGAAAAGCACAGCGAGTTGAGCGACTCCTAGTCCACGTTTAGTTGTCGCTTCGGAAAATCCATATCCAGGCAAAGACGGAACAATAACTTCAAAAACGAAATTTCGGCCTTTTTCTGGTGCAGTCAGAAGTGGGATGACTTCGTAAAACTCCCGCACTGATCCAGGCCATCCGTGTAACATCAACAGCGGAAGAACTTTCAGTTCAGTGGTTTTAGGTTTTACATGTAAGAAATGGATTTTCAAACCTTGAATATTTGTGGTATATTGCGGAAATTGATTTAGAAATTCTTCCCTTTCGCGCCAATTGTACTTGGTTTTCCAAAACCCAACAACTTCCTTCAATAAGTTGGAGTTCATGCCATATTGTTGTTGAACTCCTTCAAGGGGCGCTGTAAATGGCCGACTGTGATTTAAACGTTGTTCAAGATCTTTTATAACCTGCGTATTTAAAAGTAGATTTAGATTAAAGTAAATGCGTATTCCTTAATTTATGAAGCGGTGAAATGATAAACGAGTGTTTCAAACTGGTGCTCTAACATAATATTATAAACTATTACAGAGTGTGGCCAACATCAAATTAAACACCACTGTGGTAATTTGCAGTCGCTATAACGTAACTAATGGTCTTACAGACACACTAGTCTGGTTTGGGTAAAAATTCCAGGTGATCCAGAAGGGATCGAAATGAGAAAAAGAGAAAGAATTGTGTCTAATTTCCAATTTGTTACACGCCACCGGTCAATAGTGTAAACTTTGTTGATGAGTAAAGGAGTATCCTCTTGCCAAGAGCACCTTCTTTGGGAAAGAAGTGTAAGACATTTCCCGCGGTTTGGAACCAGCGTTAAACAGCATGTCCCATATGTTTGTGTACATTACATTACATTCACACCACAAACATAGGAGAGAAGGTCACCACGCTCTCTTGAGAGCCAAAGGACTGCAGAGACCCTCAATACAGTTGGCAGATTGATTGCACTGAACAGTGAAGGCAGCCATTAACAACTAAAGCTGGAAGCTTCCAGAAAATCAGAAACGCTCAAAATCAGTTAAAGAACCAAATATAGAAGCTGCAATTTGAGTGTGTAAACTGTAAGGGAAAATCCGCATATTTTAATAAATTATCATAAATACTTCAACGAATTATTTAATTTTCGTATTTTTTTTTAATTTAAAATGTTTAGGGCCTATTCTTCGTTCGCAACATCGACCCATCTCGTTGGAAATTCATTCAGATGATTACTGCAATTCGTTGCTACTTAGGAGAAGGTATTACTTCAAGAAAGCAAAATATTTACTCCGTTCCTTGACGATGAAATAAATACGATGGTTGCCTTTTATATTTCGGGATTGGGCAACCCTAGTGCTGCCATCTGGCAACTGACGTCTCTATCAAAAGTTTGACATTTTTGACGGTATACGTATTCAGATAGCTCACACATCGGCTCGAACAAGTGACTTTTTGAGCACTCAAAACGTCTATTTGATGAGTCATCCGCTGTATAGACCTGATTTGTCACCCAATGAGTTCTTTTTATTCCCGAATATCAAAAATAAATTGCGAGGTCAACATTTTTCGACACCTGAAGAAGCGGTTGATGCGTTCAAAATGCATGTTTTGGAGATTCGAAAATTGGTGGCATGAAAAAGTGTATTGATCTTCATGGAGAATATTTTGAAAAACAATAAAGCCATTTTCAATGATAAATATTTGATTTTGTTCTCTAATCCCCTAAATATAAAAGGCAACCCTCGTATATTTCTTCAATACCTGAAACGTATGCACATTTTGTGTACAGAGTACGCACAATCTCTAAATTCTAAAAGATTCATGCCCAAACCCGGACCCAGTATATATCAGATCTGACAACAGAATTGCACGATCAACAATATATCATTGATCTGAAGAAACAACAATTAAATAGCGTAATAAATAATAGAAGGATTAACATAAACTCGTAGGAAAAGGTGAGTGGAACAAATTACATATTCAAATATGAAGCTCAATAACAGGAAAACCTGGGACTTCATTAAACCCCATTGTACACAAACCCAACACCACAGTAACAGCGAATATCATAGCGACTCAATTTCTTTTAAATGGGAACAAGGGGCAACGAACCCAAAAGGAAGAGTATCATTCCAATTCAATGTACAGAAATCCAGTATCTTGCATTATTGTTGATCTATACCTGAACTAGAGCATGTCTTTCGCTCTCGAAAACTTAACAAAAGGAACCAGATCCAAATACGTGTTACACTTTGGTGTAGATACCAGAAAATGTTTATAAAGTTTGTTTAATATTTGTGTGTATAAACTATAATACCAGATTAGGCATGGGAAAGACAGCACCAACCAAATTTTAAATATGACTCACTATATCGAAAATTAAAAGTTACTTCGAAGAGTTCTAATGGAAAATCGAATTAGTTCCCCGGCCTCAGGTAGATAATAGTCGTCGGCCTATAACAGTTTGTATCTCAAATGAAGACTTAAACAAAGTGTTAGAGAAATGAAAACCGGAAGCTCCCTGGGACCGGGATTATTCCGGCGAAGTTACTCAAACGTGGGGAAACGTGCTCATTGAGCGTATAGCCTATTTGATGAATCAATGTTGCAAACAAATTATCCATTCCTGCAGAATAGAAAACCTTCCATATTACATCATTATTCAAGAAGGGTGGCAGGAAGAATCCTAATAATTAGAGGGAACTTAGTATTAATAGATTTCTTAGTAGAATATTTGGAAAAATTATGCTAAAATTTCGAGGACAGATTAAAGTTAAAATTGGGGAAGACTGGAATAGTTTTACAACAGGGCGGTTGTGTGCGGACAGTTGGTTTATCTTACAGCTGTTATTAGAAAAGAAAATTTAGCTTTTATTAATCTTCATAAAGCTTGTGATACCGTTCGCAACTACAAGTTATGGGTGCCTTTAGAATTGCTTGAAATTGGTAAAAATAATTCCAGCCTTGTACGAAGACAACGTTGCATACGTGATACAACAGCGACAGCTACGGAATGGTATTAGTACATCCAAAGGACTTCGTCGGGGCTGCAGTCTGTCACAATTACTGCTAACATTTTTGTAGAGGTTTCTATGTGGATTACAATAATTATACGATCATTGTACCTACCTACCCTGTTATTTTGTTGCTATAGAGAGCTAAGCAGGGTGTTCGGTATTTGCCCCAAGATTAAACAAAAAGGCGAACGAAAGCCTGTACTTAAAATTCTTGATAAAAGCTGCTAGAAAATAAAAATTTCGAAGTAGGCACTTAAAAAGGGCGTTAAGCACTAGTATGCACTTAATACTAAAACAAGCACGAATATATTAAAAAAGCACAATAAGGATTTATAAGGGCGGCTTATTTTATTTTTAATATGCGAAATGTTTTCATTTTAATATTCACTAATATATGCCGAACCTCCCCGCGAATAAGTATTGGCTTAAAGATCCGAGGTCTAATTATTAGAAAATGACAAAGCACGTTTGTGAGCCGATTATTAGTGTAATATACCGTATTCAAACATAGATACAATATGCGTACCTTTTTTATTAATATCTTGTGATATTATATTTATAGTTATACTTATACATGGTGTCCCAGAATTACCACTAAAGCTAAAGCACAAAAAACCTAAGAACAAAATTTGTCTTCGAGGCTTGGTTTTCGCTCACGAAGCAAAAAATAATATAAACTTGGCAACACTGTTGCAATTACTTTAACGGAATTAAATAAACAAAGTAGACTATCTGTTATTAATAATGATTGTGCAAAAGGCACATAATAGAATGTAATTTAGAATTACGAGCTTCCTTAGGATGCTTCTTTGAAACAATTTTTAAGTAAATAGTGTATTTTAATGTTAAAAAAAAGCTTATTGAAATTAATATTTTATTTATTAATAAACTACATCTGCTCAAAATGTGCTCCATCAACTTCAATGCATATGGTAGCTCGCACAACGATCGCCTGTTTTACACTTTCTAGCATTCGCTCATCAACAGTTAATGCTGTTTGAGGTTTTCTGTTAATTAATTCTTCCTCATTGTCAACAGGCGTTAAATACACCAGATTTTTTAAGTGTCCGCATAGGAAGATATCCAAAGGCGGCAGATCTGGGCCTTTGGCAGGCCAGGGCACTGGTCCTCCACGACCTACCCATCTTTGTGGATAATGCTGATTAAACCATTGTCTCACCAATGCCGCATAATGTGAAGGAGCCCCATCTTGTTGCATCCATATATTACGCCGAACCAGAACAGGAATGTCATCAAAAAGATAAGGGAATTCCTCATTTAAAAAATTTAAATAGTTATCTGCATTCAGTATTCGGGGTAGTATAAATGGCCCAACAAGTTTATTGCCGATTATTCCTGGCCACACGTTCACAGAAAAACGAACTTGATAGTTTTGCACTTTCAAAGCTTAGGGATTTTCATGTGCCCATACATCTTCGTTATGGGTATTGAAAATACCATTTCTTGTGAATGTTGCTCATCCGTCCATAACAGCTTATCCAGGAATCTTGGATTTGCTATGTTGGTTTCCAAAAACCACTCACAAAAATTCCTCCTAGGTTCGTGGTCGGTATCCAACAAATGCTGCACCCTTGTTTTATGAAATGGATGTAATCCATCATCTTTTAAAATTCTTTGCACGGAAGACTTGGATGTTTCAAAATCTCTGGCAATCGAACGAACACTTATACTCGGATGCTGACTTACAAACTCCAAGACGTTTTCTCTAACTCTTCGCGGCCGACCTGCATTAGAATGACTTGGAAGAATATTTCCAGTCTCCCTAATTCGTTGCATTGCAGCCCGTATTACAGTATGTCATGGATGTCTCCGAACAGGAAAACGGTCGGCATAGACCATTGAAGCTTCATTGTAATTACCATCGCATTCTCCAAGAACCAAAATCATGTCTGCATATTCAGTTGCAGTATAATCCATAGTAACGTAAAGTAAATTAAAGAATCCAAACACAAAATAGCTTAAGTAGACAAAATAATCAATGTCACTGTCACAAAGTAGGAAATTTGAAATAAAAACATTTTTCAAAATCACGATACCCGCTTAACTTGCTTAAATTAACATGGTTGTCAGCTTTACTTCTTGAATGGTTCTTGCTTCTATCAGTTCTTTCAACAAATTGATTAATGCTTTAAATCATGATTTGATGGTGATTTTAGGCTGTAATAGACTTATTTATTGATAAATTAATTATTTTATTTAAATATTTGTGACTATAAACTAAATACACGATGTTAACGGTGATACCTTTAGCAGGTCCGTGTGAGAAAACTAAGCCTCGGAGATAAATTTTGTTCTGAGGTTTTTTGTTCAGAAAGCATAGGAGAACACGGCTACCTGAAGCTTTAGTGGTAATTCTGGGACACCCTGCATAATATACACATGCTTGACATGCTCTAGTCAACTCTAGTGAATAATTGAGATAAATATTCCTTGTTTACATAACACGATGTGTATGCAATTGGTTAGACACGAAATGTATAAAATACTCCATAATCATGAATAATTACCGCCGACACTTGCCATACCTTTTTAATTACTTTGTCAATGAAATTGTGCGCTTATTAAAATAATATAAGATTAGAGGCACGTTTCATTTTTATGAGAAATTGAATGAACTACAATAGAAAAAAAATTGAACACTTACTTCACTGGGAACGTTAATTTTAAAAGATTTGATGGCAGTATCTCCATCTACTGGTGGCCCTGTACCCCACCAATAGTTTTCATCTAATTTTGGAAGTGGTGGAATATAAAATAAATACGAATAAATACTCTTACACGCCAAATACAAAAGAACACACCAAACCACAGTTGTGAAAATTTGACACACAGTCATTTTAAAATCTTAAGAGCTTCAAGACCTCTTAATGTGAAACTAGCGATTCACTGCGTTTTGTAGTATTTACCCACGCACGATTAAATGCTAACAAAACAAACTGGTAGGTAGTTAATTTAACATTCAATAGAACTATGAAATTACTGTTATGCTTGCTTTATCGCTTCTTGTAGCAGTGTCATGCTCCTGATAAGCCAACTGAACGTTGGCCATATCATTATGTTTTATGTTTACCTACCTATATCTACTTTCACAAAACAAAATTGCAGCTAATTTTCGAATTTAAAATCACAAAGAGCGCGAGTACTAATTTTATTTCTGTCAATAATTGCTGCCGTATCTTTTTATGTAAACTGCTCAAAAATGAATAGGGATATTGCGGAGCAAGACACTTAAAAGGCCACACCAATTGCATTTATAATGAAAAACTACCAAAACAACAAAATGTAACGTCTTTTTAGTAATGAACATGAAAATTATAACAAAGGTACGTTTAAAGAAGAAATTTATCAATATTATAATGATAATCGTTAATGCCTCCTTTAATTTAATTTATTATTAAATTCTTATACCGCGTGGCACCTCCTAAGGCAGTAATAACTGCTCTTCGCCTGGCTGGCATACTCTCAATGGAATTATCAATATGTTCTTGTGGAATTTGATGTCACAGTACCGGCAATACATCCCTCAGCTGTTGCACAGTAGTAGGCCTTGGATTATGATCATCCAGCTGTCTGCAAAAAGGTGCTATGCATGCTCGAAGAAGTTGAAGTCTGGAGGTAGCGGAGGAAGAGCAAGATGGTTTATTTCTTCATCTCGAAGCATCTCTGAAACAGCCCGAGCACGATGCGACCTTGCGTTCTCGTCATGAAAAACAAAATATTCCCGTTCACCAGCGTTGTCACGGTTCAAAACATGGTGCATAATGATCTCCTGGGCATAGCGTTGGCCCGCGAGTGTACCATTAAAGATATAGAGGTCAGTACGCCACCCTGAAGAAATTCCAGCCCCAACCACCACCAAAGGCAACGACTGGTTAGGTATACTGAGGTAAGGTACAATGTCCGGCGCTACTATACACTCCTTGACGCCGGTTGAGACCATACCTGGACTCGTGCGAAAATGTATATCATCCCACGGTGTCGTCTCTTGAAGCCTACGTCTTCACCATTCCACCCGAAGCCACAGTTCTTGCAGGACCCCCTCTCAGGGGCGGTATGAGGTAAGTCCTACCTCAACCAATCGATTTCTTAGAGTTTAGCCGGAGACTCGATTTCCTGTGGCATTCTGGAGTATTTGCTGTAGATGTCGAGCAGTTGAAAAGGGGTGCATTCTTACATTAATTACCCGAAGTCGATCCTCACCCGATGTTGTGATGCGAAAAGATCCACTTCCAGACCTTCTTGCTGTCGTACCTGTTTCTCCAAGGCGCAAAAGGGCACGTGAAATTACGCTCTGCTTGGTTCCTAACATATCAGCAATGTCGACCTGGCGATGTCCTCTTTGGTGTATGGCAACGGCTAAATTTCGTTATTCTATTGTTAAATGGTTTCTATGCATTGTTTTGTTTATTATTAAGAACACAAATTTAACACACGAATAAAAAAAAACAATGAATAAAAAAAGATCGTAAGAAGACACGAAAGATTATTCGATCAAACACACAAACTCGACTTGACATTAAACACACGGTTAAACAATTGCAACTGGATTCGATTATTTTTTGTTTTCTAACATCAAGCATTGCCGCTTGCTCTAAATATCAATAATAGACGATCATTAGCCGCCAAATACAAACATATATCCTTTATATTACAATATCCCTATTCATTTTAGGGTAGTATATTTTTTGTACTATTTTACCGACCTTCTATTTTAAGGTTAACTTTGTGTTTGTTTAAAACTATTTTGTTTTAATTTTGTTGAGATCTTATTGGGTGTCTATAAATCAATATAAGAAAGCATATGGCATATGGCATTGCCACTTATTTCATATTTCGCGTTTTTTCGAATTAGCATTTGGGGAGCAATGCCCAGCATAATCGTGTACGAACCGGTTGATTGCTTGACCGAATAGCTGATGATTTAACCGTTTTAGTCAGATATGTTTCACAGCCCTGCGTGCCTTAACAATAGCTGCCTTGATTATCATTGGTTATGTATCACGTGGGGCGGATGAAAATTTGTTCTGGATGTATCTGATTTGCTTCTACAAGCAATTTTATTTAGTATATGTTTGATTGCTGTTTCTGAACCCAAACAAATTGGTTTGGGACACAATAATTTACGGCCAGGGTGGCCCCCTGCAAGTGTACAGGTAACGCCCCGCATAAAGGCGCCTCATCAGGAAGGGCGCTATTTCAATACGATTGTTAGGCAACAGTTTTTGCCTGCTGTGAGTATTACTTAAACGTGCGCCCATCAGATAAATATTTGTTAAAACATACGTATTTCTGTGGGCTTTAACAGCTGGGAAGAATGATAACAGTTTAAGGGAAAGGCCGTGTGGTGGAGTCTTGAGAGGAGTCAGCGGCGGCAGTCTACAATGGGCAGTGCTTGTAGCTAGGCGTAAGCTTGCATATCTTTGGCGTAATAACTAATTAATAGCGTTTGCGAACATACTAACTGATTGCGATGCGAATATCCTCTAAGCAGAGGCGAGGTGCAAATTTAGTGTAACCACGTATCTGATTATATATAAAGATGGGCTGCAATGGCAATTTCAATTGGTATAAACATTGGCGTCCCTGGCAAGGTTATAGTTTATATCCCATGAAGTGTTATATGTGTTTACCCGAATGGTTGCGTGTTATCTACTTATTATTGTATCTGGTTTACATCCCGTGAAGCGTCATATGTGTTTACCCCAATTGTTGCGTGTTATCTACTTGGTATTATATGTGGTTTACAACCACTGGGTACTATTATGGTTGTTATACAAGATTGGTGTGTCTATGTAAGTAGTTGTTGGAAACAGTAGCGTAGTGAATATAAGTGGCTAGATGAGTAGATAGTATGTGTGGCATGATTAATCATTATTCCCCTAGCAATTATTCGGGAGGTAGTCAGTCGGCAGAGGTTGCATAGTAAATGTGCCTACGTCAAACTATTATTAATTATGATTGCAACATTAATCTCAGGATGGCATCTACTGACTTTTAGGCGGAGGTGTGGAAGATTGGTGCACCAGTAGATATGCCTAATTGTCGTAATTCCTGTTGGGTTACGAATGACTGCGGCCACAGCAGCTAACCGGCATTTGAGCATCCGTATCCTGTTCGAGTCCCAATCCAGGGGCAGGGGGCTGGAGGACCCCCAGTGAGTAAAACTGCCCAATATTTATTAATAGATCAGTAGGTCTGGGTTTTAATATCTGTTGCATATCACTTGCCTGCCGCCGCCAGTGAGTTCTGATCGCATCCGCTGTTTGTTTACCCACGAACTGCATAAATGAAATACAGAAGAACGGCAAGTTTTATGTAGGTACACATAATAAATATCTCAAATTTATATTTTTTTAATTTGCAAATTCTGTTTTATGGGGGATCAAACAAAAGCGCCTCTCGCACAAGGGACGACGCTGTTTAGGGAAAATTAACCCGCAGCAAGTGAAGAGACAGGTCAGTTCTTACCTTATTATACTTGGTGATATCCTCAAATTACGAGGTCGAAGCCGCAAATTAATTCTAGAAATATAATTTATTCACGATTAATTTGCCATCCAGCAGGCTGTTTTTTTTAAGTTGCATTTTCTAAATATTATTTGATTGATTTCTAGCAATTTCACAATGAAATTGCACAGTTGCCAGCTCTAGGGTCCCCTACTTTTCTAAAATAATCTAGTAAGTTCAGAAATAATAAAACACATAATATACCTAGTTAACTCTTGGCCGACTCTCGCGAAAATTTGGAATACAAGGGGGGCAGGACTACTTTATTCAAAATTATTAAATCAATGGGTTACAAACAAAATGGTGAATGGACGCAAAATGTTATGTGAACAAACACACGTCGTTGCATCCAAAATTAAATTTTTGAGACAATTTCTCCAATATCATAATTCTAGTGAAAATGTGACATTCGTGTACCTAGACGAAACGTGGATCTATCAAAATGGATCAGCGAGTCGTCAATGGGTACACGAAATCGATCTTAAAAGTAACCCAGCCAAAATTAAAAGTTAGGGGAAGAGGTTCACGATTTTGAACGTGGGATGTAATTTAGGCTTTTTGCAAGGGTGCGACATGTTACTAGACTCAAAGAACAACGACAGGGACTATCATAAAACTATGAATGGAGAAGTGGTTGGTTAATCAGCTGATTCCTGCTTTGGACAAGTTGCAAGGAAAATTTGTCATGGTTATGGACAACGCACCGTATCATTCAGTGCAGTTTGACAAGCCGCCCACATTTTCTTGCAAAAAAGGTTGCAGGAATGGTTGATTAACCACCACAATGTCGAAATTCAGGGCAAAATTACTAAGAAAAAACTTTGGGAATTAGTTAAACCTTTTACAGCAGACGAAATAAAAGATACGTAACTCACGAAATTTTGAAAAAGCGCAAATATGAGGTTCTTCGATTGCCTCCATACCATTGTCAATACAACCCAATTGAAATGGCGTGGGGGTTTTTAAGACCTATTACAATAAGCACATAAATTCGCAGCCAAAATCGAAAGACAAGGTTGCAAATTTATGGCGTGAGGCTCTTTCAAAATGTACTCCCGACATGTGGCAAAATTTCTGTGAGCATTGTGAAAAACTTATTTCGGAAGACTGGACAAAACATTTGGGAAATCTATCGTTTGAAAATATTCCTTTCATTATTTCAATTGGGGAATCTGATTCAGAATTGGAGGGTGCCGAATATTCAGATACTTCTAGTAATATCATGAAGGTGGAATAGGGTAGGGGATATTCTTTTGGCATCTAAATTGGGAATGAGTGTTTTACAGTTTTTATCTCGCCCGAGAAAAACACTGACCTCTATGGAATACGAACTTGGGTCTCTTAGCAGCAGAGGCAAATAACAGTCAACCACTGGACTACCATAATATCAATTTGAAACATGAGCGGCATGGACGTTAATTCTTCTTAATTTGCTGCAAGACCTAAACATTGGACAACAAAGAATGGCGTGGAATATGCTCTGTATACATATGATTTGAGTTCAGAATTCTCGTTCAAAAAGAACAGCAATATGTATTTGGAATGTGTTATGATAACATTTAAATTATAGTTATTATTTTATTTATAATGAAATCATTATTATATCTAAGTATTATAAACCAATATTGAGCAGAAATAGGCGGACGTTTAATGAACAAACAAGCTCCACTGGCGACATTGCCTGCTTTCAAAAAAACATAACCTCCATCAAGAAAAACTAGCATAACCCAACTTAATTAATTGACAAATTTCAATGATACCACACATTCCCCCAGATTTCCACAGCCTGCTGGATGGTAAATCAATCGTGAATAGATTATATCTCGTCAGTTGGAATATTATATACCAGTTAGTGTTACAGAAGGAACTGAAAAGAGGCTACACAGGATCTCAAAAAAACAATAAACTAAACATATTAACTGATTCGTCCACACTATTTTGAACCACAAGATACCGCCAGTATAATTTTATCGTTAATAAAAATAATTTACTCTAACCATTTCGATAACAGTTTTATTACGTATAAAAACATCAACAATAAAAAACGCTCGTTCTATACTTTCATACAAATTATTTGGATTTTTTATGAACTGCACGGAACGTTTTCACCGCCGACCAAATATCATTTGCGAGCAGTTGTGGCTCTTCAAACGCCGCAAAGTGACCACCTTTTGAAAAATCATTACTCTGAACTAGTTGCTTGTATTTATCTTGCAAGATAAAATCGGATTGGTATGCTAGTTCATGCTCAAATCTTGCGCAAGCGCTTGGAACCAGGACAGGAATTCTGCAAAATTAATTGTAATTAACTATTTCTGCTGAAAATGATTTAAATCTAACTGTACCTTTCCAATTCAAGTGATCTTTGGGCTGCACTGAAACTTTCAGCGTACATTCTTACTGATGTGGTTATGGATCCAGTAACCCAGTAAATCATAATGTTATCCAAGAGGTTAGTGTAACCGTATTTTGTTTTGAGACCACCATCTGGTTTTGCTTTCCATTCTTTGTCTGTCCAAGTCGTGAACTTTTCGAGAATGTACGCGGCAAGACCGACTGGCGAATCATTGAGGGCAACTCCTGTAAAATAGAAAACATAACCGGTAATTTAGATGGAACCAATACAAATTCGGCTTCAACTTTCGCCTTCGTTAAAATGATAATATGAAGAAGAAACCTAGCAAACCTCACTAGAATGGTTCAAACAATCAAAATAGAAATACTGATGAACCCCAAA
>JABXWE010036806.1:0-14805 GCA_014611495.1 Limonius californicus
AAATAACCAATTACAGCTGCAAATTAAGATAAATTCCCAGTACTATTTGTTATTTTAGTTCAATTCCCGGTTAATATCATGAATTATAATAAATTCTCAGTTGAATTAGGAAATTCTCAATTTAAACAGTTTATTATTTGAAATTGCTAATATAAACTGTAAATTGCAGTTTAGTTTAGAAATTTTAACCATGCCAGTATAAATAATGTTAAACTACCAATTAAAACTGCAAATTATGTTGCATTCCCAACGCCTTTTGTGAATTTTGTTCAATTTGCAGTTCAAATTATAAATGTATGGTAAATTCCCGACTCCGATTCTGAATTTTGTTAGATTTCCACTTTAAACTGTAGATTATGTTAAAATTTCTTAAATTTAAATTTGATTTATATAATTTTGTTAAAATTTAACTTGAAACTATAGCACATATAGTTTTTTTTTAGAAATTTAAAAATACCCCATAACTGCGTATAACTGAGTACAAAATGTTTATAGGTAAGCCTTGGTGTAATATTACCTTGTATATTAAAATATAGAAAAACAAATATTATTTGCATAATAATCTAAAAATGTAGGTAATTCACATAGATATCGACGAACAATACATATGCACACACCTACAGAGGACTGCTTAACACACTATTTGAATATCTCCTATGAATCTATATTCCCGTATGTGATAATATAGTTCAGTACGAGATGGCATGAAACAGGAATGCAGTCCTTTCGAGAAAATTCAAAATTGACACATTACAATTCTATATAAAAACTTTTCTTACGCATTGAGAACATGCTGCACTAAATTATAATAGGAAATAATGCAAGAATGATAGCAACACCATGGTTGGATTTGATTAACTGACTGATATCATAATACAACTAAAATTTTAATGCTTTAGTCACCCCGGATATATTCTACATTATTTTTAAGCAGGTTGTAGACGTTGCAAGTTTGTTTATTGTTTACGTTTCCTTCTAAAAAGGAAATCCCCTTACGTCCACTCCCTCATGCCACCTCGTTAGCCGAGGAGGACATTGTGGTTTTTGACTGCATACAGAAATTACAGTAAAGTTCAGTTCAATAATGCCAAATTAAATGCTAATCCATATTACGTAATTTACAATGTAGACCCAAACTACATAACAATACAAAAATAGTATTAAATAATGGAAAATATAATAGAAAAAGCCGAGCAATAATTTAGAACTTTTTTATTACTCTCTCAGTAATACATTTGCCGTTATTATAATTCCATTAAACTTAGATTAAATTGTAATTTTTGAACGGATTTATTGTTTACAGGTCGTTTCGGAAGAGTGATAGTGACTGCAAACGATGGCAACAGGAACATGTTGCGGACAGAGGTTTGGCAAGAATTGCGACTTTTAGATGATATGATACAGAATCTTACGATATACTATGACGAGGAATACTTCTCGTATACAGACATTTGTGCACGATGGGGTTCCCAGTGCTTCCAAAATGATATCTTGAATTTGGATCGGATTATGGATCAGGTAAGGAAAAACTTTGCATCTACAAATGCTTATCTCAATAAAGATGCCTTTATTTATGGCACAGACTCAATAGATTTTTGACTTTGACTTACGGTAACAAAGGTAGCAGGTTCGGATCACGACTATCGTAAATTGAGTATTACACAGGGACAAATTACTATATCAATTGTCGCCACCACAGCGTTTATTTAAATTAAAAATCATTATATTTACACATGCCTTAAAAAACGATAACACAACGTTTGATGAATCAGGACAGTGATATGCACGAGCGAGTATACTGAATGATAGACAATTATCTGATCCACGAGCTCTCATTTCTTAATTACTTAAATAAATTTAGGAACAGCACTTTCTGGTAATTTTTGCAATTGCGCAAAATTAATTTTATAATTTGAAGTTGTATAACGAGTATGCAATTAAAGTGCATTCATTACGGTGTATGTGGCAAGAAGCGTTGTTGCATGTTATTCCACATTTGATTGATTAAATGGGAAAGTTTTATTGCAACTTTCGGATTCGAAAATAGCCATGTTATATATTGTTGACCGATTTTTCAAATGGGTGTAAAGAAAATTGATAAGCTTACTTGATTTTATTCAGATGTAAAGAAAAATAAACCAAGAAACGATTGGGACCTACAATCGCATAATATTAGGAGAACTAAAGCTGTGCTGAGTTCAATAGTTTATTGAATAAATATATAACAGTTTACATGAAACTGCGCAATCGAATAACTTATTTCCTCTTAATTTATTTATTTGTTGCTAAATACACATCTTTATAATATGTACATTTTATTTAAAAATAATACCTTACAACTATAGTCTGTCCACCATAATTCCGGCCATAATTTTCAAGACATATACACAAATGAAAAATATGGCTGTATGCAGTAACCACCCATAATATATTCTATACCTTCGTAAGATTCCTTATCGCACAATAATGTTTTCGCCGTTAAATCAGTTGTAGGCAGGTAAACGAGCTTATCCGCATTTTTCTTTTATTTACTTCTTATTGTCTATTTCAGTAACTCGTGAAAAGACGTAATAGTTGGGGCATATTTAAAATTCGCATATAAGTAAAGTAACAGAAAGGGAGAGACAGTATTCTGGTTATCTTATTCTATTTAATCATGTAGCTCGCTGTTAAATGTGGATGGACTATATCTTAGAATGCATAATGTACAACCATAGTCATTTCTTTTCTGCATGGGAATTTATTCATTTTAAAGCACAACTGTAGATACTATTTTCTCAAAATATTTTTAAAACACATTAAAGGAAAAAAATGTTCTCTCAAATTGTTGAAAAATAACCGTAGATTCGCTTTTACACACATATACGGGGTGTCAATTTGAGAGAGTACTATCACAGAATAAATACCTACAGGTATTTATTCTGTGGTACTATGTGTTATATCTCTGGAAGTACAATAGATATTGAACTTTTCTAGAACGCGTATCTACGACATGGAGGGGAAATCATCATGATTCATAAGGTAACCTTCCCCATTCAACCCATTAAGCTCTAACTAGCTCAACGATCAAATTTATAAATGTGAACAGCTACTGTGTGATACCTTATTCACAAGCTCTTACAAAATGCTATTAACTATACTCCGTTCCATACTTCAGAGTCAGTACGGCTAGGATAGGGCTGTGATCCTTATGAGAGATTTCTTGTCAACGTTGCCAGTTCTCGGCAACAAGCGATGTTCTAAGTTTACGTATTTTAGTCAAATCGGAGGTTCCCAACATGTTTCTCAGCCGATGGTCGATGCCCGAGTTTGTAAGATATCTACTTACAATGAATATCAAATTTTCGGAGCAATATTGCCGCAATTATATTATATTATAAAAAAATATCTCATGCCTATTTTTTTATTTAGTTATCCCAATGAATAAATAATAAGTGTTTGATTCCTTTTTTGCACTTTAAACACTTCCTAACAATTTAAAGGTACTTACTTTCTAATGGTGCATAATGGCACACAATTAAGGTATTTAAGTAATTAACATATCTTATTAGGTGAAATGGAATTTTGGAAATATTTGTATTGTAGGTTTGGAATGTTAATTTTACGATGTAATTAATGTGCATGCATATTTAAGCTGTTTCCCTATATTTATTTTGTTAGTCTCTATTTCAGAGTTGCATCGCGGATTATTTCTATCGCATTGGTCATTGTTACTTTCATTGTTGATTATTGTTATTTTTGTTATTAGTTATTGTTACGTGTTGTTATAGTTGTTCATTTTTGTTGTTGATTGTTATTTTGTGCCCCTAATTTGCAACGGGAAATGGCGCATGTAATAGTTCAACGGAAACGTGGTCAACACCTCATAGTGTCGGAGAAGCAGATGATAATGAATCTTGTGCACTATCACTTGAATCGCAATGGTAACGATTCACTATCAACTGTAATAACATTAGTGTCCGAAATGAGTGTCGTTTCGGAGAAAACAATTTACAGAGTGCGCCAGGAATATATGTCACCTGCTGGACTGCAACAACCACGGGAAATGCCTATGAATTGTAAAATTCGTTCATCTCGCGAAAATACTTATGATGAAGGCGGTAGAAGCTATGTCCGTAGGATAGTGCATCAGTTCTTTCGAGAAAATACACCACCGACTCTGAACTCCATATTGGTTGTGGTAAATAACGATGATAATTTTCCTGATTTTGCACGGACTACATTATATCGTTTGTTACGCGATATGGATTTTGAATTTGTGAAGCGTGGCAGAAAAGCGGTATTAATTGAAAAGCCAGAAATAATTTCATGGCGTCATCGTTATTTACGCTCTATTCGTCGGTATCGCGAAGAAGATTACAATATAGTGTACTTAGATGAATCTTGGGTAAATATAGGTCATAGTGTGTCGAAAGAATGGGTAGATAAATCCATAAACTCCCACCGAGATG
Source organism: Limonius californicus (assembly GCA_014611495.1). Taxonomy (NCBI): domain Eukaryota; kingdom Metazoa; phylum Arthropoda; class Insecta; order Coleoptera; family Elateridae; genus Limonius; species Limonius californicus. The sequence goes on from JABXWE010036806.1 coordinate 4,452, forward strand.
CATTTCTCCGCGGTTTAACAACAGGTTTAAAAGCTCCTGCAGCTCGTGGTCCTCGTTTTGTTCTATTACACGCAGGATGCGAAAATGGCTTTATTGATGGAGCAGAACTAACTTTTCTGGCAAAGAAAAACACTCAGGACTACCATGATGAAATGGATAGAGATACTTTTGAACACTGGTTCGAAAATAATCTCGTTCCTAACGTGCCAGAAAAAACAGTTGTGGTAATGGACAATGCTTCTTACCATAACAGGAAATTAGAAAAGGTTCCTAACAACGCATCTAATAAAGAAGAAATTCAGGCATGGCTTCGATCGAAAGATATATATTTTGAAGAAAATTATCTAAAAACTGAACTGTTAGAAGTCGTCAATGCATACAAGCCAAATTATGACAATAATTATGTAATAGAGGATATTGCAAAACGACACAATGTCAAAATTTTGCGGCTTCCACCCTACCACTGTGAACTCAACCCCATAGAAATGGTGTGGAGTGAAGTAAAAAGATATGTAGCCGGACGCAACAAAACATTTAAACAAGACGAAGTAAGAAATTTAATTACAGAAGCATATTTAAGGGTTACACCAGAAAAATGGAAAAATTATATAAAACACGTAATAAAGACAGAAGCCGAAATGTGGAATGTGGACAATTTATTGGACGATATCGAACCGATTATTATAAATGTTAGCAATGATAGTGATATTGATACTGTTAGTGATATTGATACTGTTAGTGATGTTGATAGCAGTGACCACAATGAATAACAGAAAATATTTGTTTAAGAATGTAAAATACGTTACAGACTTAATGAAATGCCCTGTATATGTAAAACAAAATTGTTATTAAGTCCTTAGTGTAAATAAATATTATATGTGTAATTAAAAATATTCGTTGTTTTTTTGTTATAAATACATGTATTTTTTTAAGTTGTTTTTATTATCATATTATGAAAAAAAAAAAATTAAACTACCACCCATCAGCGAGGAATGCTTTCTAAAAACGTAGAAACAAATTTAAGCTAATGAGTATGACCAGCACGTATTTTTCAAAAAATTTGTTTGAATACCGCTGACAAAAATGTGGTTAGTAAAGGAAAAGGCATTAGTACGTGATTAGTACTTGTTAAGCGCTCAGGAATACAAAAGCAGGATTTATTTATGATTGACAGGTGTAAACTCATTTACAAACAGTTTTGTGCTGAAATATGGCTACATCGCTTTGCATTAAAGCCCATACTGACTCTGAAGTGTGGAACGGACAATAGTAGCAAACATTTTTTTACCTTATTTATATCGGAAAAATTAAAAAATAATTCTCAAAAGGGTTTCAACCAATTATTGTAATTCAAATTTTAAAATATTAGTTTGAATGTTCAAAATGATTTCCATTATTCGCTAGCTAGAGGCTATAGTAAAATCGACCCTCAAATTATCTCCGAATATTTTTCAAGGTTTGTTGCGCAGTAGCTCGGAACTCCGGAACTACTTCTTGTCGCATGAACAGAAGTTAAGTTTTGTAGATATCCGATTTTAAGTGACCCATAGATAGAAGTCTTACGGGTCAAAATCTGGAGAGCTTGGGGGCCATTCTATTTTTCCAAAACGAGTCAGAAAATAAATGTTTGCTACTATTGAATAGCATTTTGTAAGAGCTTTTCAATGAGGTATCCCAGAGTTGCTGTTACCATTTGAAATTTTTTTATTGGGTTACCGTTAGCCTAAGGGGTTGAATGAGGAAGGTTACCTTATGCATCATGATGATTCCCCCTCCATGTAGTAGAATCTTTTTGTCGAAAAGTTCAATACGTATTTTCCTTCCAGAGTTATAACACATTCTACGTTTTCAAGTTGACAACTTATACACATAATCGGTCCTCTTCTACGTTACGGCGTACTTTCACATCTGTCTCCATACTTCTCTGCCTGTCATTGTTTTGGTCTCCTCCCACTTCATAACTTTCTGCTCCGCTATTTCATTGATTCCCTGTATACAGGTCTTGCTTGGTCGTTCCCGGCTTCTTTTGCCTATAGGTTTCACTTCAAGTGCTTTTCTTAGTTTTCTATTTCTGTCTAGTCTAGCTGCATATCCAAACCACCTTAGTTGTGTTTTCTGTATAGCAGTTCCTAGGGTTAACACCATTAGTTCATTTCCAAAGGCTTCGCCTTTGATTTTCCATTTTTAGTTTACCTTGGATCATCCTTAAATACCGCATTTCCCCTGTTTTGTAATCTGCTTTGGAGTTTGTTCGGTATAGTCTAAGATTCGCACAGATAAGTCAACGTTGGTATATAGACTGATTTTTATATTGCCACTTTAACTGCTTGTGAGATCTCCTTTTTCTTGATGAAGCTGCCCCCCCCCCCTTCCATGTACCTACCGAGGTATTTAAAACTATAAAGTTGCTCTACTGATCTATGTTTATATTGCGATTACATTCTCCTTTGTTTATTATCATCGTCTTCGTGTTCCTAGCATGGATTTTCAGTCCCATTACTTCCAATTCCTCTTTGATGCCGTTGGCATTATATTGTACGTTTTCTGCTGTTGGTTCCAGTACTACCATGGCATAGGCAAATAAAAGCAGTGCGAACTTTATTAGTTGTAGTTTCCAATAGCCCATCCGAAACGGTCTCACTTTCTTTATGATTTTCCTAACTACCTCATCTAACAATATTGTAACTACAGCAACCTTGCTTCCTGTCCTTGCTTCAAATGCCCAGCAGTCATAACTTTAACGCATAGACCTTTAATAACTTCCACCAGTCTTGTGTTAACGTTTTTTCTTTCTAAAGATTTCCCAACTTTCTTCCTACTTACTCTGTTGTAGGCCTGTTCTAGGTCTGTAAGAGCATAAACAATTCTGATATGCTATATGGTATTTTTCTGATATTTGCTATAATGATAAATATTGGGTCTTCTATACTTCGGTTAGGACAGAATCTGTGTTGGGTTGCCTGTAATTGACCTTTCAGTATGTTTCTTAGCCTTTCTTCTAGGATTTTTGCAGAAATTTGTGCTGGAATGCTTAAGCGTAATATCCCTCTATAATTGGAGCAATCCCTATTCTCTCTTTTTCTTTGAATAAGGGGACTATTCGACAATCTTCTGGATCTCTCGGGTGTTTTAGAACTTCGTTGAAAAGTTCAAGTAGATATTTCGTATTTGATGTTCCATGTATTTTATCATTTCACCTGTAGTATCATCTCCAGATTATCTCCAAACAATCTTATTCTCACAGAATGTTAATAAAAATACACTAATGCTCAAAAATGAAGTGTAATTGTGAAGCATAAGAAAATTGTGCACTTCACAAAGTAATTCGTCATGAAAACTACTCCGGAATGACAAAAATACGACATAGCTCGCCTAATACGATGCGGGTTATAAGAGAACAGGCCAGAACTGCAAAATAGAGCATATGTTTTGTGTTTCGGTGGAACGGCATAGCCGTATCAAAAATTAATATGGCCCAGCAAACCCCCCCCATAGATGATGTTATACGGGATAGATTCATCGGTCGGTTCAAGGCTGGCCAAATTCAGACACAGGGTCCCAGAAGCTGCATGCCCAAGAAAGTGTCATTTCTGGAGATGGTTCCAACAGGCTGAAAATATGTCTTGAAGATTCAGCACAGGGTGTTCACGAATTACAACGCCGCAACAGAACCGTTATTGGTCACTAACTTCCAAACATCACAGGCAGAATACAGCATGGGACCTTCCAGAAACTTATGTGCGATTGTATGAGCACGGTGTGTATGCCCGCAAACCTAAAAGATGCATCCCGTGAACTGCAGCTCATCGAAACGCTCGTGTAAAGAACACCAAACATGGGTAGCTGACCAATAGGCATGTGTTTTCTTTACTGACGAACGCCTTCATCTGAAGATCACCTAGGATTCGGCACAGCGCTTCTAGCATCCTTGAACCGAGTCCCAATGTGATATTCTAATACGCGACGGAATAATATTGAGTTCACGTACACCCATTTGTTTTCGAACGGAGAAACATCACTGCCCAGAGGTACCGTGAGTATATTCTGCTACAATATATTCGGATATTCAAAGGTGCAATGGGACCTGACGTCCTCATTAGGCTTACAGCGCCCAGCTGGCTCACCCGATTTAAACTCCATTAAGCATGTATGTAAGGAAACGTATTTCAAGACATCATCCACCTTCTACTCTTTCAGACTTCCAAACAATACTGGTGCAAAAATGGGACTCCATACCTCAAGAACAATTTGATAATCTTGTGTTGAATATATCCAGACGCTATTCTGCATGTAACACTGTGTCGGGCCAACATACAGCATATTGAAAACTTTCTTCGCCATAAAACATTTGTTTTGCACGGGAAGTGCAATGCAACTAACTCCGGGGAACTGTTTTTCTTTATTTTGCTCACTAAAGAGGATCCACCAGAGTTTTTTCCGTTCCAAATTATTGTTTACTTCGTATATTCCATATCTACAACATTTTGGTTGCAGTCCTAAGAGTAGATGAGTCGACACTAACATTAATCTTCATTATTGAGCTTGAATGTACATACTATTGCATACAATAATTACATTTAATAATATAAAAAATACTACAATACATACAAATAATCGGTTAACTACGAGCCTTGTTCAACTGAAACCCATCTTTGATCAATTAAAACAAATGCAATAATTCAAATGACGTTTGTTAATGTTAGTAGTGTTTGTTAACAACACATTAATGAGTTTCTGGCGTTTGACTTTTACTCTGATTTTTAAGACTTCGATTTTGAAATGGCGTTTGTTGTTGAAAATCCGTCCAAGTTTGATCAGCTTGCGGTCCTACAATGTTTATGCGCTGAGGGTGTGCAACCATTGCAGATTCATGCGCGAATGCAAGCAGTGTATGGAAATGCATGTATTGCGTACCCAACTGTGAAGGAATGGTGCCGAAAAATTAAGAATGGAAAAGAGAGGAATATGGCTGAGCCGCGACCAAGTGCACGGTGTACTGCATTAACAGAAAACAATACGGCATGTGTGGAAGGTCTTATTAAAGAAAATCGTTAAATTTCAGAAATTGTTGGTGTGAGTGTAGGATCTGTCCATAGTATTGTTCGTAATCTGGGTTACAGCAAAGTTTGTTCGCTATGAATTCCTCGTCTCTTGTCTTATAAACAAAAATGCTTGCGAATGGGCTTATCAACAGTAATACCACAAGTGGCTGAATTTTTGCGATAATTCTGTCGATTTATTGAAAACCGAAATCGTGTTGTCTAGCAACACGATTGAGTTTCTCAATAAAAGACGGAAGTATTAAAAAAATTCAAGCCTCGAGTCGTATTTTATTAGATCATTTCACAAACAAAATTACCTACCAGTTTTTATCTAGGTACACAATTTCCAATTCAATAATTATTTAATTTTCACTAAAACAAGATCTACAAATAAGCACAAAAAGTAAAACAAACACAAACATTTAATAGTTAAAAATATTATCAAAATTATTCAATTATAATAATTATTGTAGATTGTACAATTGTTATACACAATACTCTGAGTCTGTGGATTATTTGAACATACAGTTGTAATACATACTCGTACTTGTTGCTGTTGATGTAATACTATTGTTATTTCTCATATTTTCAATTAATTTTCCATGGTACTGTTACTGAGTTGAAGGTAGGGTTTAATTGAGTTGGAACTTGAATGTCCTGTTATTTTTATTGCCTCTTGTTCGCCAACTCCTCCACAGATGAGCTGACTAACTGCGGCAGCTCTGTTGGAATGATTGGTAAATTTCTTGTTGTTCACATCAAGCCCTATGTTTTTAGCTGATGTCCGGGTCCATTTGCTAATCGTATTGATTCCGGCAGGCAAATTCTTATACCAGGGGGTGCAACTGGTTCCAGGCTTCCGATGACCATTCACAGTAAGAAACAATCGGTCAACTGTGATGTTCTTACCTCGTTTCGAAATTAATTTCTTCAAAAGTCTTACCAGACACATACTTGGGTTTGTGGTGTTTTTAGTCAACCATTTACTTGGGGCCAATCGTTGACCACCCCCTTGGCATGTTTTAGAAAAGACCGTATTGTATTCTACTCTTCCAGTAGGATATCCTTTGTTATCAGATTCGTCTTTAAAATAATGCACTAAACATACTGCCGCCTCGCCACCTCTCCACGCAAGTTCTACTGCCGCTATGTGGAAAAATTTCATTTGGAGGCCCATGGAACAATCTTCGTTCCACTGCTCACAAATGGTTTGGTGCTCTTCATGTGTTAAAGCAGTAGAACTTACTTTGCGTTTCTCTGATATGCCTTGCAACATTTTCCTTTTGGTGTCACGTGCGCTTCTTGCCGACTGGAATTGTATGTCTTTGAAAGGATCCGAACTCATTGTAGTACTTCTTCTGTTTTGCACCAGTGTTCCATATTGTTCGATCCATCGATTTTTCGCATGTTGAAGGCCCAATCCTTCAATATGAAAGCCACACTCTGTCGGGGTCGTTTCATCAAAGTCGTAGTTTTTTTCGGCACAGAAACTCGTAAACTGCTTCCACACGAACTACTGCGACTTTTTCGTGTTCTTGGGCAGATTGCATCTTATATTCTCCTCGGTATCCTCGGCAGAATCTTTTTCAAATCGATTCATGTTAGGTTTGAATGCTATACTCACACCACGGATTTGAAGCGATCTGAAGGCAAAAGTGACAGCTGTAGGTTGCATTTGATTTTTGTTTCCAAAGCCAATGCAAAATTAATTTTTTGGTGAAAACACCGACTTTGACAGACGAATGAGGGTCGAGAGTCAAGTTAGGATTATAGCGGCAACACCAAGTTGCCGAAAGCTTCTCATTGGTTCTTTCGACATGTGAGTGGAATGATCTCTGCAACACCTCACAGACTATAGGCAAAATGGTGATGACTTTCTTCTATCAATAGTTGCTCGTGACGAAATTTGGTGCTATTACTACGACCCATCCAGTAAGTTATCATCGATGCAGTGGGAACATTCAAGTTCACCACCACCGAAGAAGTTTAAAGCACAACCTTCTGCAGGCAAGGTGATGTTAACATTTTTCTTCGACCATGAAGGACCCTTGTTGATAGAGTTTATGGAACCTGGAGTAAATGTCAATGCAAATCTGTACAATGAAACTTTGAACAAGCTTCATCAAGCAATAAGACGGAAATGTCCAGGAAAACTTACGTGTGGCGTCATTTTGCTGCACGACAATGCTAGGCCTTATTGTGCTAATGTAGTAAAAGAAAATCTTCAACGTAAGATGTGGAGGGTTCACCCTACAGCCTGGATCTATAAGTCTTGCGATTTCCATATTTTTAGACCGCTGAAAAGGGCGTTAAACGGTCGGCATTTTGAGTATGATACAGAAGTACAGATAGCTGTGGAAGATTTGTTCAATCAGCAGCCACAATAATTCCAGGTGCCTTAACTGTGACGGTAATTATTTGTAATTAAATTGTTGAATAAATTTGTTATAAACTAAAGATGGGTTTCAATTGAACACACTTCGTAGCTTTTTGCCTCCCTTTTTAGTACATATTTTAATTTATTGGAAAATCTGGATAATCACATATGCAGTTCTATAAAAAATTTTGTTGCATACCACAACTATGCAACACCTTGATTTCATAAACGGAAAAGATACCTGTATTAAAGATTGCAAACTAAATCAAGGTCAGTGAGGTGTTGCATATAAATAGATGTTGATATTCGCGCTTTCTCGAGGAAAGTCAAAGGTCGAGCTTTCCACTAGATTATTAAACATTCATTGCCATTAAATTGCTTAAACTTAAAGTTCTACGAACCGCGTATTTTGGAGCATATTTTACCACTGATTGTGGCAAAAGTAATCATTAAGCGAAAGATATTAGTAGAACAATGTATTAAGATGGTGTTAGTGCAAGCTTGTTGCTATTTTAAAATGAAAGAAGCATGCTTAAAATTGCACTAGCCTAATACAGATTTATTTCACCTACCTACCTACAACATTACTTTCTTAATCATTATACCAAGCAAAATATGGCTACTTGTTAATTTATTCATGTGGAATTTCAGTCTATGGAATTTCATAATTTAAAAGTAACAGATAATTAACTGTATATATATGCTACACTTTTCTGTGATACAATAACCAACTCTTTAAAATTCCATAAACTTGTAAGAAAGCGCAGTACAGAGAAAATTTCCAAGATAAGTAAACTGCGGAAGTAAAACTAAATAGCCAGCTACAAAAATCTTAATAGTTCTAAAGATTATTTCACAAACATTAAATAATTATGTATTACTAAAACGAAAGCCGTCTGAAATTAAACTCAATTGCGTGCAAGTCTTTTTAAAAGTTTCTCACACGATTTCCAAGAGGATTCCAGTTTCTACTCCAATTCGTTTATTGGAAAATCATTTCCGATGCCATTTTATTATAGTTCCTTGCACTCGTGTGCCATAAGACTGCGAATCATCATCATCATTTCAACTAACAGCGACTTCCTTTGGTGACGTTCAATTTCCAACCAATTCAGTTCTTGAAATAAACTGTACGTAAACATCCAATTTAAAGCAATCATTACGTGCATATAAACGAACGTAATAGCAAATAAAACTACGTTGTGGCCACACGCAATACGTCGCTATTATAGTGAAAGTAGAACAGGGCAAAGAATATGTTAAAAAAACGGAAGTAATGCGTACGGACACATAGCGCCATGTTAGAATCGCTTAGCAGCTATATCATTTTATTGGCTTTTTTGTATAAAAAAGGTACAGAAGTTTAAGTACAACTAACTTTCATAGTTTTAATTTGATATCATTTTTATGAAATATTAATAAATTTCCAGAGGTAACTTTTGGTTGTTTTATACCCATAGCATAGTTTACTTAAAATTTTAATTAAACATATTTTTTAAATCAAAGGTTACCTAATATAGTTGCGAATGGTTTTTTTATATACCTACTTCTTTTATGAAACGCAGCGATCTTTTCTCCTATGCATGTGTTGCGCAAGTACCACAGATATAGAGGACCTACAGCTTAACGTGGCCTCCGAAGCACGATAAGTCCAGACACTTCCACTCCAGAGAACATTTACTAGACAAAATTCCTCGTTGGTTTGCTATTGCCTAGCGGGGGAGAATGGCCCTTACAAACTTTGACGTCTACCCATGACTGTCTCTTAATATACCTATCGGCTGATTTCTACCGCTAAACCAAAACAATTAATTAAAATAAATGTGTCCAAACATTATTTTAATTTGTGATACGTATCGTGTCTTAGATAACATTTCCGTTACATCTTGACCTCATGTACGAATTAGCGTCACCTCTTGTGAATAAGTAAAGGCTTCTTGTTCACAAAAATAATTTCTGTTTTCACAGTCCATTAATATTCTTTTATATTTATCAGAAAATACATTTAATTTATTTGTAATAATAAAAAACGAAAGAAAATAAAAACAATTAACGGAAGTACATTTTAATAAACATCTTTACGATAAAATATTTCTGTCATAAATTGTCTAAGAGACTTTTCACTGTAATAATTAATTTTCATACACGCTATTGGTCATTTTTTGAAAATGTTGTACCATCCATACAAATTATAAAACTATAAATATTGAACAACATACTAAAACAGAAATCCTTTAAAAAAATTTCAATTTTTTATTTCAGTAAAAGAAAATTTATTTAAACGATGCTTCAGAGTACACGTTAAAGCCGTCGGTCCCGGCTACCACTATAGAGGCAGTCGTTAAGTCAAAGCACAGGTCTTAGTGCGACCTAAAAACTCGGGAACCAAGTTCCACTTTCGTTACCACACTCGTTTCCAGTTCAATATTTCCAGTATTTCTATTCTCGTCTTTCTCAGTCGGAGTTCGGGTATTTTAACATTAAATGTAAGGCGCTGGGGCATTTTTGTGGGTCCAATGTATAGTTGAGAATTTTCTCATACATTTTCTACTTTTGTAAGATGCATTAGCTCCAATATAGTAAATATGTCCGCGCCTTCAATTCTGTAGGCCTGTAGGGAGTTAGGTTAGTCGACGACATCATTTCAAAAGGGGAATCCAAATGCAAAATTAAGTCAAAAAGTCGTCAATCAAATTATGTCCTTTAAAACATATAACTGCAAATGAATTGAATTTGACACATCTTTCCTGTCCAAGCAGTAAAAATTGTTCCAAATAGAAGGCTGCAAACAACAATAAATAGACGAATATCTGCTTTCCGAGATATAGACGTACCGCTTAAAGCATTCAATGCACATAAAGATGGCTTTAACATATTTGTTTTGAATGGAATATTACACAACACTATTTTTTTTCACTCATTCATACTACCGCCC
>JABXWE010036808.1:0-14528 GCA_014611495.1 Limonius californicus
AAAAAAAAAAAAAAAACACTGAAGTTGTTACGTGCCAAACGAACTTTTTCGTCGACCCGCAACAGGAAAGATGGAAAAAGGCCTGCAGATTAGCTCAGAGGAGTAGGGGGGGATTCACGGAAATCGCTTATGAGAAGAAATCTTCCTAGTTGTGTACAGAGTGGGTCAAAATTAGCGGGCGCCACCTTCCAAATCACAGCTGATTGTAGGTCCTCGTGGAAGGCCGAGAAGCCAACAGCTTACGGGAATCGAACTCACCTTTATTGTGCCTCCCTCCTGTTTAGAAAGCTTGCAATATTCATGTACACAAATACAAAATACACAATAATAAAAAGAGGCGGTAAATTTTAAAACACATATAATTCAATTATTGGAAATGACAAAAGTACAAAAGAATGACAGCAAATGGTGATTTTATAGTTCCATATTACAAACTTTTAATTTGAACGTTCAAGGGGAGAGCTCGACGTTGCTGGCGGACGTTATTTACATTCTTCAAACAACTATGTGGCCAGTGGCGTCGGAGTTTACAAGAATCACACAATATAACACAAATTGCTTTTTACAATTAGTAATACGACAAGGGACAATCGGCGACTGAAGGTCGCTTCTTGTTACATAAAAAAAAGGTTCAATCACTTAAAATTTTGCAACTTAGCCCGAAAAAGGTTTCTTCCTTTTTTTTCACCACAAAATAACTAGGTCCCTTACCTTGAATTCTGGTGAAGGCAGGCACAATTCTGGGGGTTGTTTTCCAGATGCAGGTACAGTCTAGGGTACTTTCAGGTCCGGCGAAAAAAAAGGGTAGACGACTTCTTCAGAAAACTGCGAGACGAAACATCCGTTGGTACGCCCCTGGGAATTAGTTTACTTCTACTTTCACGGGTTCAAACGAGTGGAACAACGAAGCACAACTTTCACGGGTTCAATTCGCCTGTATCCGAATGAATCGAAAGAACAATTACACTTAATTGCTCTGTATCCAGGCTAACACTGCTAATATTTATTCAGATCCGACTTCGTAGAGATTCTCTTTTTGCCTAAGGCAAAACCATGATACGGTAAAACTTGATTTAGCAGCGGAGCCGCGAATGTACCCGTTATCAGAACAAAAAAAAGGACGTCGTTTCGTTTCAAGAGTCTAGCGCCTACTAAATTTTCTTAATGGCCCCCATAGATGGACATAGGCAGCCGGAGTCAGCGAAGGTGTAAAATGGACTGAAGAGCTAAACGCTACGTGAACATGCGTTGGTCAAAAATATTACGCCATCTTGAGAAATAGGATGAAATTGTTCTGGAAAGATCTGAAACGTAAATTCGCAGAAAGCGTCCAGGGTCAGGTGCAGACAAAACATGAATCGGCAATTTCGTCTTGCAAAGGGAAACTTCAAGACTTTGCGGAATTGGCACCTCATAACTCAATATTAAAAGAAAAATAACGAAAACTGTAATCGACATAAAAAGATGGCAATTAAAATAGAATTTTAATTCCTGTGAAGCGGCAAATAAAGTACGACTCTAATCCAGACAGAGTGGCACAATTTAAATGAACATAACAAAGTGCCTATTGAAGGCATATTGTGGAGGAGGTAGTCTAGCATTGCGTCTACAAGAGGGGTCTTGACGCTTGCCTCATCTAGGATGCGGGTATGTCTGCCTCCCCTATCTGCTGTGTGTGACAGACCCTTATGGCGCGGCCTCAGAGTCGTCCGCACAGCTACTTCCTCCACGAAAAGGTAAAGTGGTGGAAGGCATAAGATCACCTCTAAGGCAGCCGTAGGGGCTGAGCGTATAGTACCTGTAGAAGTACGACAGGCAAGACGTTGCTCATGTCCTAGTTTGATTGCTGCCGTAACTTGTCTGACCCTGGATCACCAGACAAGTGCTCCATAACATAGCATAGGTCTAATCACGGCAGCATACAGCCACAAGGTAATTCTGAGAGAGAGAGTCCCCAGGATTTACCTATAGCGCGACGGCACTGCCAGAAAGCCATGTTGTAACGTGTGATTTCTGACGCATTGTGTATATCAAAAGTGTATTCCCATTACAGCGGTCTGGACGGCATTCTTCGGGTTTTCGAATTCAAAAATTTGTTCTTGTATTGAGTTCTGCGCATCGATCGTGAACTTTCGATTCTCGGACTGCGGATGTTGGATTAATAAGGTAGAACGTATTCAATTCTCAAGAAGTGCAGACTTGAATTTTATTAAGGTCGTTACGACTAGGAAGATTATTCCAATTTGTGAATTTTCAAGTGATTAGGGGAAATTTAAACACGGTAGAGTGATAGTAAATTTTTCCCTGGGAGAAATCCTTATTTAGTGCACTCTTGGAGAGTTTTTCTTCTGCCAATTTAACATCGTATGGTAAGCCTAGGAAGGTCCTTATTCCACTTTTTTCTTTTCTAAGACAGTTGAATTTATTTAGGCATCAAACAGCAGCCGGAAGAGTGGAAACACCCGGAAACTGATCGAATTTATAACGACGTGGGAAATTCCGCGAGCCAGATAATTCCAGTGCAGGGACAGTCGGCGTAGCAGATGTGCGTGCAGCGAGTCCATTGTGTAAAGACAATCTACGTTCAAGGTTAGCCAACTTTTTAACTTACCTGCATTGGGTTGATAAGTCCACGGAATTTCGAGAACTATCAAAAGACGAATAACTGCAACTCGTTTAATTGCGTAGACATATTTATGTTGGAATATAATAAATACTCGACAAAAATTTTTGTATTAAGTTCAATATTTTACTTGGAAAAATTCTTGTTCATATTCAATTAACTTTTTGTACACTGAGAACTTGTTAAATGGTCTGCAGATTGCGAGATTAAATTTCTGATTTAAAGTTCAAACGAAAGGGGGAATTTTGCGTAAATTTATAATTATCCGTGCGCATATACCATTAATTTTGGGTAATTAATCTAGTTTTGCGTATACGAGGCCTCGCGATATCGTCGATTCTAGACGGGAATTCGGGTGGTTTGTTTGACATTTTTAGAAGTGGATTAACGCTTCCTAAGTTTAAAACTGATCTACGCATTATTGTTTTCCCTAGAAATTTTGGGTTCAGCTCTGTATATAAAAATTAAATCAGAGAGAGAGAGAGTAACATACTGTGGTCCGTTCATTTTATTCATGAATGTGAATTTATGTACATATATGCAACTTGGGGTTGTGATTCTGATTTTTTTATGCTTTTTATGCTTCATACATATATACTTTTGGCTTGTATTGATTAATTATTTTTCTGGATCATTATATTTTGGAAATCTGTCAATTACAATTGTGTTTTATTCTGTCTTGAAAAATAAGTTTAGTATTACCAAGCAAGGTAAGTTCACATCCAGGAAGGTTCCTGTTTACCCAAAGTTATCTTCGAGGAGGAAAGGGTTTTTTTAAACAGGTGGCGCCTAGGCTTACATCGAACCACCCTTCTTCGACTGCAGCTAGTCGAACCCTTGTCCTTGATACCTGGACCTTGCTTAGAGATTTGATGCTTCGATAGTTTGTGTGTGTAAAACTATATTTGACATTATTTGAAAAGCAGAGAGAAGTGTCAAATAGTAGAGGTGTACGTAAGGGTCCAACTTTCCATTTCTTCGTGAAAACTACCATTTCTGTCTTCAAGGGGTTGACAGAGAGGGACTGATCACTACATCATTTTTCCGTTATTTCGAGAGCCGTCTGCATTACGGTGTAGAGCGTGTCCACAAATTTCCCTGTGATGAGGATGGCAGTGTCATTCGCATATCTAATGGTATAGAACCCAGCATCATTGAGTGAGCGTAGAAGGTTGTCCACCACTGTATTCCACAACAGTGGAGACAAAACTCGGCCTTGTGGACAGCTTTTCATCACTACACCTCTAATAGAGCTGTCTTCTATATTAAATTGCACTGCTCTAATCGTAAGCATGTGCTTTACCCACTCACAGAGAGTAGGTGCAACTCCATATCTACGTAAAGCAGAGTTAATACTTTGAAAGGAAGCCTTGTCAAAGGCTCCTTCAAAATCAATGAAAACTTCCATAGTAGACACTTTATTATCTAGCGGTCTCTCAATTCGATTCACTACAGCCTGTAGCGCCGATTCAATAGATCTCCCATCTAGGCTGTAAGCATGTTGGTTCAGGTGCAATGGGTGTCAAACAAGCACCTTCTCTCTTATTTCTCTGTGACAAAGTCTTTCAAACGTCTTTAGTAAGAAGGATGTAAGACTAATGGGACGATATGATTTGGGCAGGGAGTAGTCGGTACGCCCTGGTTTAAGCATAAAAACTACCTTCACTTCTCTCCAGCTTTCCGGTATATATCGAAAAGCGATACATGCCCGGTAGATGCACGCCAGGTGAGCAAGTATCAAGTCCAGTCCCCATTGTAATAGGGCTGGAAAGACACCGTCCACTCCTGGTAACTTGTAGGGAAGAAAAGAATTTATAGCCCAGGTTATTTTGATGAAATTGAGTGAATACCAACGTAAATGCAGTTACTATGGATTGACAGTGTTAAAAATGAAGTACAATATGCAGTAAGAAAGATGGAAGACGATGGAAAACACTAAATGAAAACAAAACTAAACAAGTAAGAGATACAAAACAGAAGAACTGCAAGACGGAATAATAGCAATAAATACAGAAACTCGAATTACAATAAATGTAAAGGGAAAAATCTGGGACTGAATGAAAGCTGTAGGAGGAAAACCTAGAAGAAATAATAAAAGAAGCAACAATAGAAAGCATACCAGGACTAAAAAAAGAAATAAGGGAAAGCTGACTGAATAATAAATGTAAAGAAGAAATAGAAAAGAAAAGACATTAACACGAAAGATGTTCTGTATACAAAGGACAGAAGATAAATTAGCATATAAAGAACAACGAAGAAAAAAAAGCAAATATGCGGAAATGCTAAAAGATTAACCACGCGAAAGAACTAAAAATAATAGAGATTAACCTTAAAAACAACGAGTCCAAACAACATTGGATCACCGCCTTAGCAAGATGCAACCGCTCTCTAACCAAGAGGATATTAACACAGCAGTCATGAAAATTACAATGACGATCAGCGACGCTGCCAAAACGGCTTCCACAACCAAACCAAGACATCCTATACCCGATTACAATCTCCCCCCCCCCCCACTATATAACCAACCTAATCAAGCAACGAAGCCCAACCAGAAGACTCTGGCAACGTACAAGAAGCCCAGAAGTCAAGAGACAGCTGAACAACTTAACCCACCAACTAAAGCGTGAACTAGATGAATACAGAATGCAATCATACCGCAACTACATCGGTAGAATCGGAGACCCAGGTATGTGGAAAACTACGACAAAAATTCTAAAAGCTCCACAAGAGATATCTCCGCTCAAAACGGACAATACCACATTACTGACTGACAATGAAAAAGCCACCGCTTTTGCCAAATACTTAGAACGAACCTTTGCGCCTGCACTATCCTGCACTCCAACCCAAATGGTACACAAAACGAACTACATAGAAACACATGCCGCCATCCCCGTCGATTTTACCATTCCCACATCACCAAAGGAGCTAGCTGAAATCATAAAGACATTACCCAAACGTAAATCTCCGGGCCACGACTTAATATCTAACCTAGTCCTTCACCACCTAACAAGAAAAAGCCTCTCCTATCTAGCCACTCTGATAAATGCATGCATGCGCCTAGGCTACTTCCCTCAAAGCAAATGTGCTCATGTTTGCTAAACCTGGGAAGAATAAAGAACATATGTCAAGCTACCGACCGATTAGTTTATTAACTACACTCTTCAAACTTTTCGAAAAAGTCATTTATTCGCGTCTGCACCAAGCCACCACTGCTCTCCACATTCTCCATTCTTTCCAATTTGGCTTTAGAATAGGGCACTCAGCCTGTCATCAATTACAATGAGTCAGTGAACTCGTTGAAATAGGGTTCGAAAACAAATGTTATACTGCTACAATCTTCTTGGACATCGCCCAAGCTTTCGACAAGGTCTGGACAGAAGGACTAAAAAAAACTCCTAGCTTATAACTTCCCACGCTGTCACTTGGCCATCATTTCCTCCTTCATGCAAAACAGAACCTTTGCCGTTAAAATAAATACCACACTCTTTGAAACAAAACCAATACGAGCGGGTGTACCACAAGGTAGCATATTCCAAAGATTCCCGCAACACTCGCCACGTTCGCCGACGACACAGCCATTATAACGCAAAATGCAAACCTAGAAGTAGCAATACATCATCTGCAAAATGCAACTGATACCTTCAATAAACGGCTCAAAGATTCGAACATCAAACTCAATCCCACCAAATGTCAGTGTAAAATCTTCACCTTGCGAAAAATGGACAACCCACCTACTATTACCATCGATGACTTCGACATACCCTGGAATCCCAGAGGCTCAGCTATAAAATATCTTGGAGTGCATTTAGATGAAAGATTAACGTGGAGTTTCCACATCAACCAAAAACTAACCCAATCACACACCAGACTCAGACAGCTCTATCCCATTATCAAACGCGAAACGCCACTTCAACCCGAATGCACCATCCTACTATATAAATCCCTCCTACGCCACCTAACACTCTACGTCTCTCCTATCTGGAGCAACACGAGCAAAACAAATATACTCAAACTACAACGATTGCAAAACAAGATCCTACGAATCGCTGTGAATGCCTCATGGTATATCCGAAACGCACAACTCCACCACGAATTGGGTGTCGCCCCAATCCAAGATCGTATCCTCTCGAACACTAGGACCTTCTTCTCAAACATTGCCACCTGAAGGAGCAACTCACTACAATCTTGGACAGCGTAACATCCATCACAGACTGAAGAGACAACTCCCTCAAGACGGTATCTCAAATGATGAAAACCAGCAACCATCACCTTCCAGTCTCCGAGGCCGCTACTACCTGCCTCCATGTATTACACACAGCTACTTGCAAGCCTATGTTTAGAACGCATATAATGTATACATACCATAGTCTTAGTCATATTTAACTACTCAAATCTGTCATGTATAACACTGCAATGTTGATCTGACAAAAGCTTCAAATAAAAAAAAAGCAACGAGATAAGGAAAGCATACAAAAATATTAGAAAAGAGAAAGAAGAATTAAGAACCTGCACTATAAAGTTGAAGAAGGGAAACTAATAGGGAAACAAGAAGAACAGCTAATAACATGGAAATATTATTGTGAAGAAACGTTGACGCCAGTACAGAAGAAAAGAGAAACGAAGAAAATAATGTAAACGTTTCAGCAGAAGGAACCAAAGAGGAGAAACTTACCCCTTCCACAAGAGAAGAACTACAAAAAGTAATAGGAGCAATGAAAAATAGCATAAGCCCATATCAAAATGAAATAACAAGCAGAAGGAATTAAGAAAGGCGGCAAAATCCTGATGCAATAATGATATGAACTGGTTACGGAAGTGTGGGAAGAATATTTTTCAGTCTGCAAGAAACGGGATAACACATGTAATAACTCTAGAGGTATTGCCGTACTACGCACAGTCTACAAAATAGCAGCGACTTTGATAATTCAAAGGATTGAACTGTAGGCGGAAAATAGTATCAGAGAGTAGTAAAGGGGTTTCAGGAAGGATAGGGGCTCAACTGACCAAATCATCCTAATAAAACAGGCAATGCTAAATTGCTATGAATAGAAAATTCCGATATTTATGCTATTAATAGGCTTACATAAAGCATACAACTCTGTCAATAAGAAACATGTTTACAGAGCTATGAGAGACCTAAATATCCCCAACAAATTACTAAGCCTGGTAGGTATGACAATGAAAAATCTATCAATCAAGTAAAAGTGAAAGACGAGGCTTCAGAAGAATTCATGGTGTAGACAGGACTAAGACGAGGTAATCCACTTTTCTCCTATTTCATCTAGTCCTGGAAAATATACCCGGAGCAGGACTGAGAAGAGAAGAAACAATAAACACTAATAGGAGTACATATCAATGCATTACCTATGCTGACGATGTAGTCCTAGCGAGAAATTAGAAACGACTAAAAGGAATTATGACAAAATTAATGGAAGTAGCCAGAGAGTATTGACAAAAAAAAATAAATCAACATAGAACTAAACTTATGAAAATAGATATAAGCCAGGAAGCCAATGATCAACCGGAATTAACAATACGAACACGAAGAAGGGAGGAAATGAAATTTGGTTGTGTGCAAGAATTTGTATGTTTATGAGTTTAACTAAACAAGTGCGACAAAACGAAAATTTACAGAAGAATTGCTAGAAGTAATAAATGTTATATAAAGTGTTAAAATCCATAGACATTTCGTGCAATTCAATGTTGTGAATATATAACAGGGTAATAAAATTAACACTAAATAGTATAGGGATGTGCAACGTGGGTACTAAACAAAAAGTAGAAATACTGAAAAGAATCCTAAGCGGGAAGAAGACGGAAGAAGGCTAGACACATCATAAAATGCAGAGATACACGGAAGATACAAAGAAGTACCAGTGACAGAGATAATGAAAATATGTACACTACAATGGCCAGGACTTTCAGGAAGAATGGAAGAATTAAGAACCGTGAAAAATATCGTATTGGAAAAGTTTGAAGAGGCGAGAAAGAGAGAAAAACCGCGAAAGAAATGGTGGGAAGTACTGCAAGAGGACCTGCAGGACAAAGGAATAGTTGAATAGGGAAAGAAAGTTAGGAACAAGTAAGAATGGATAACACTGATAACGCAATAGGCCTAAAGGTATGAGAGCGAATTTAATAGTAATATCAGAGAAAGATAACTGCAAATAATGTCATTGTAGATGCTTCTTCGTACTGTTCTTGGTGTACTTAACGCTTTATTTTTGCCAGCAACATTTATTCTGGTTTTATTTTTGAGGCGCTATTATTAGCATATACCGTTTCCATACAGAACGGAATGGGACGTTTCGGCACAAAGACGATTGTTATATAATACAGGTGTGTCAAAAATAACGAAGCGGTTAGAAATAGTTGTTCTAAACGTTAAAAAAGAATTATTTTGTATGACAATTCTACATTCTCACCTTCACACAGCTGTACCTTCCGTATGTTTTTTCCGATTGATTTACAATTTTGGTTAATTATACTATCTTCTAAAGCGGCTATTTTTAAATAATTTACTGCAAACCAGTGGCCTACTACAATTAGTCATAAATGGGAGAAATGGGAAAATCATAGTAGATCTAGTTTTATCGAAAAAAGTTATTAAGAAAAGAAGACATAAAAATCACCCTTTCCATTTAGTAGATGTTAGACCTTTCTTCAGAATCACAAAAATAGTCCAAATCCAAATTTTCATCAAAAGATTGTTATGTTCCACCATCTATAATATTTCAATGATAAATGAATAAAAATTCTATTGTTGCCATAACAAGGGGTGCCATGAAAAACAACATGCTTATGAACTGTAAATTAAGCGTCCTATAAATTTAAATATCAAGTTAAATAATGGCCGGAATACTTCTAACTATGGCATCTTGGATTATTACACTCGTCCTATACAATTTCGTCGACAGCTGGATCAATTCTACCATGGTTCTGCTCCATCAACGACCACATTTCAGTAACTCTTTAACACTATTTTTTTCAGATGAAGCGGCAATCGGCAGTTCTATTACCAGCGATCACCTGCTCCTAACCGCGACGTCCAGCATCATGGAACCTTCGACAAGAGTTCAGACGATGTAGACCTATCGCGACTGGCAGCGGGCCCGTTGGGAAGAATTTCGAAGGAACGTGGAAACAGGAAGCCAGGGAATCCCACCTCCAAACACCATCCATGAGCTGAATGAAACCTTCAGCAACCTCACCTCCATCTTCCAGGAAGCAGTGGAGAACACCGTCCCCACCAAATCCTTCGACACCGACCGCCCACCACTTCCACCTAACGTCATCCAGCTGATCCGCGAGAAGAGACGCCTGTATCGCCAGTTCATTCGAACGCGAGATCCCCTGGTGAAGACTCAGTGAAACAGACTGAACGCGATCATCCGGCTACAGACCACCAGGTTCGACGCATTCGGTCAACGGCTCAGCTCGACCATCAAGGCGAGATCGTCACGGACACTCAACGTCAGGCCGACATTTTCACCGAGGCGCTCGAGTGATTGCACCGGGACCCGGATGACCTACTCTTCAACAACCACTTCTCCAAGAGTTCAACCGCAGCATCAACGATGATCTCTCCTTCTTTGTCCTCTTTCGCATCCCACAAACACACCCCGAACCTGCTCCAGAAATCCTACCTCCTATCGAGGAGGAGGAAGTCAATGCGGTCATTCCCTCCGGCAAAAACACAGCCCCTGGCTCGGATTCTATCGTCCGCAAAGTCCTACGGCAGCTACTCGCAACCACCATTACTCTACTCACCCTATACAACTGTTGTCTGCTTTCAGGATATTTTCCTGCGGCGTGGAACCTGCCAGCGTCGTGATGATCCCGAAGACCTCTCCGATTCACACTCCTACAGGCCCATTGCTCTCCTGAACGTGCTCGGGAAGATCTACGAGAGAATCCTCGCCAACCGGCTCCGCCATTCCTCGAGAAATGCTACCTGCTGCCAGTCTTTCAATATGGATTCCGTCCTGCAAGAAGTACCACCGACCTGCTGCTTCGGCTACACACCGAAGCTACCGTCGCCGTCAACGCCGGGCAGTGCTAGACATCGAGAGGACCTTCGATACCGTCTGGCACGAGGGACTTCTGGAGAAGCTCCGACGTGTAGAGATCCCACTGCCCATTATCCGCAATGCTTCTCCCAGCCGTACACACCCAGGTCTGGCGTACCCCAAGAATCCATCCTCTCCCCGCTCTTCTTCATTTTTTCTGTCATAGCATCCCAACGCTCCTCAACCCGGCAGTGCAGCTAGTCCAATACGTGGACGACACTGCCCTCGAGGCTCCTGCAACCTCCAGTTCCCGATCCTCCCACCTAATCTGAGCAGAACTCTCCAGAATCGAACTCTGGTTCCGACGATGGAGGGTCCATCCCAATCCTTCCAAAACTCAAACCATCCTGTTTCAACACCCAAACTCCAGAAACCCCCGACAATATCCCCGCCACGTTCAGCTAGACCTCTAGGGCACCCGACTGGACCTCTTTTCCACCGTGACGTATCGTGTGGTGATCTTCCCGTGAACTCTAAACTGATCAGCGGAGGTTAGAAGGTGTCTTGATTGCATTCCGCGAAGCGGGCTCTTATCCAGACTCCGCGGCGGCCCTCCCGGTCGCCACTCCCGTACCCTTCTCCACACCTACAAAACCTTTATTAGAGAGTAATAGACTATCGCTTCTCATGTTTCAGCAATGCCACACCTATCCACATCACGGGGTGTCGGACTAAGGAGAGGGCTATCGCGAGGAGGATTATGATGGATAACCGAAACTATGAAAATGTTGTCCAGCTTGAAAGCTTGGTGATTACCACTTTATAAAAAATGCCAATACATTTTTTGACTGGGGGTTTTTTGTCCGGGGGATTTTTATCCGGGGGGTTTTCTGTCCGGTGGTTTTTATACGTGGGGTTTTGTCCAGGGGTTTTTTATCCGCGGGTTTTGTGTCCGGGTTTTTTCGTCCTGTTCCCAATATGTACGTAGGGGAAGTGCGCCAATATTGCACCACTTAAGAACTAACCTTTATATATTGGCAACGTAAATAGGGAAAAAAAATTGAGTTGTACAAATTAAGCTCTTTTAACTGATGATAAATTTAGTAAAACCTTAAAATTAGGTTAGCAAAAAATAATTTAAAATTTAAAAATGTTTTCCTAAATTGCACCATGCTTGCCTAAATTGCACCATGTGTTTGCCTAAAATGCACCATTTTCCTAAATTGCCCAAGAGGGGAAATAAATACCACTAATGATTATACAGTGTTTATTATCAATATAAAAAGGTTATACACGTTATAAATGCTGAAATACATGATATAGGTACAACATAATATACTAGGTAAAATATTTAAAGTCTCAAATTAGTCTTTGTAAAAGGTGCAATAATTCATTTTCTGAGAAGGCTCTACACCTGCACACACAACATGGAACCAGTCATAACACCTTATACATTGAATCATATGTTCTTCTTTGTCTTTATCACAAATTTTGCAAAACCAAGATGGCTCAACTGGCTTTTCCACATTAATTGTTTTTTTACCAGCATCTCCATTTTCAAAATTGATTTTCTTTTTAACTGTGATGGGTTTTACTGCGGGCTTGTTAAGTTTTCATTTTTCTGGCATCTGGTAGTGGAGAAATGTCGTTAACAGATTTAAAATTTGCAGGCTTAGTGGTAGGAATTTCAGTAGGTAGAGTATGAGAGTATGATTCTGCCTAGTAAATCTTCTCTGGAGTAGAAGTGTTTACACTTCCCGTGGTTCGGAGCCCACGTTAAACTGTAGGTCCTCTATGTCTGTGACACTCTAAAAACGCGCAACACAGGCATAGGAGAGAAGATCGCTACGTCTCGTAAGAGATAAAGCACTCTAAGAAAGAAGAGTATGAGCTTCCTTGAAAACCTGTCAACATTTTTGGTCAGACGTCTTGCTAATTGAAGGTGTGACATTACCATCTGGCTCAGCTGCAGTGCTGACTGGCGTCGAATCAGACATTTTGTTGGGATTGCAAAATCAGTGTTTTTGAAAACATCCCTATCCACAGGCCATATTCCTGTGGCCCTAAACCCACTCATGGCTGTAGCCATAACTGCTGTTTTGGGTAGGTCTCATTCAATAGGGTGCTTATGTGACTTACAGTAATTTTTGTAAAGATTGTACGAATGTACTTTTCACATGCCATGTTAAAGTTAGTTTTCAACGGTCCAAAGAAATCAACATCTAGAGGCTGCAGCCTGTGACTGGTGTGAGAAGGTAGATAGAGCATAATGATCCCACTTTCCTTAGCATAATTGATTATGTTTAGATCTTTGGTATGGGATGCATGGGCGTCTAATATTAGGAGAACCTTGTGATCGTTGGTAGGCTTGATAAACGCAACAAAGTGTTTTAACCAGTTTAGGAATACTTCTGAATTACTCAATCCACTTTCGGTTAAGTCAAAAGTGGTCCCTGGGGGAGCACCGATCTTCTATTCAGGCTTAAATCTTTGACCAACATAGGAGGGACGTAAACTCCAGCCGCACTCATACAAAATATGCCTGTGGTGAGAATTCCTCTCTCAGCACTTGCCATTGAGCCAACGTCCCTTTTTAGTTCTTTATTAAACCTGTAAGGGATATTGTTAGCTTCAGTAATTTCGAAAGCCAATTTTTTAAGTCGTCTCTAGTCAAACCAAAAGACATTCTTTCCAAGTCTATTATGTGTTGCGCCAGTTGATCTTGAGGCCGACCAAAAATCTTTTTTGCGCCAGTGGCATAATTATTTGTGCCGTCTATCCGACGTTTTAAAGTCTTTTTAGGCACTCCGCAGTTCCTACATATTGCATTGAGCCCCATATCCCCATTTTCATATGCAGCGATCGCCCTCTCCATATCATTTTCATCCCATAACCCATATTTTCTTGTTTGATTCGCCATCTGAAATTTAAAAAATAGGTGGATATTATTTGCCTAAATTGCACTTGAAATAAGTGGTGCAACTTAGGAAAACTGGCGTGGTGCATTTTAGGCAAATCCGCCATGTTGAACAGCTTATGCGTTGATTGAGGTTAGGGTGAATGTATTAAATCAAACTTTAGCATGTTTTATAGCTAAGAATGCCCACTTTAACATTATAGAGTTATAGTTTTACTCACTATAATCAGGGCAGATCAGTAGTCACTTTAAACGCACGTGAAACTTATTAAAACACACACGCTTTACACTAGACAACTGAACTCGGTGGCGTGATCTCATTTCCAGTGGAGCTTCATGTTTTAACCCATAGGCAGGCTGTGTGCACCTTCGTTTCGGCGTAAATCCTGTGGTGCGATTTAGGCAGTGGTGCAAATTACGCGCATTTCCCCTATATGTCCTATTCGCAGAAATTTTTTTCTTCTCCTGCTACTTCGGGTTAAAGATGTTATTTCACTGTAGAAGTAGAAATAATTAGAGAAGAACCTGTCACGTGACCACTTGACGTCACCAGAATGCGCCTCAGGAAAAACCAGTGTTACCTATTTGCAAGGGAAAATAACTGTGTAATAAACAAATACATTGAGACAAAACATTTCAAAATTATTTTACGAAAATCTAATACCCCCATAATAAATAAAAATATTGATTTTATTTGTTAATACACAAAAAAGCAAAACAATATTGTTAAATAATAAATAGTGTACTAATACTGGACCTAAAAATATATTCTAATAGTTTACACCTGAAGAAAATATTAGAAACACGTCAGGTATAAACCCGGGCTCATTGCATGTATGCACAATTATTAATTCTTTTCCTGCAACAACTAGTTTTTTCAATCCTGCAATACTGTTTTGTATGCGAACTATGAATGTAAGTTTCATCCATACACATTATCGTTCCTGTATTGCATACGTTTATTTAAGTAGATTATTTC
>JABXWE010036809.1:0-10998 GCA_014611495.1 Limonius californicus
GCGGAGGAGAACACACAGCCAACTATAGGGGATGCCCTTACATCAAAAAGTTTAACAATAACTGTCTTCTGCGCAACCAACCAACGCACCTACTCGATCAACCAATCCTAACGCCTTTATAACAGGGAACGTCACTTCCAATCCAACGTATCGCGATACCGTAACTAATAACGATAATTCTACTAATACAGCTCAGCAAATAATAATCAATCAACACCAAGCTCCCACTCCTTTATATCAAAAATTTTACAATCTATCCTTGAACTGATAACACCCCATATAGATCAGATTAAAAACTATATAATGTCATTAATTCTAATCCTTTTGAATGGCGGCAAATAATATTAACACAATACATAAGCTAACACTAGCAAATTGGAATGCCGATGGACTTAAAAAACAAAGGTCAACATTTATTTCTTTTATTGCAAGGCACAACATAGACATTGCCTGCGTTACGGAAATGCACCTAGTACACAGCGAAAAATTCACAATACCAGGATATCGGATCTTCAGAAAAGACTGAGAAGCAACAGTAAGATGGGGAGGAGCGGCGATAATAGCAAAGCGGAATCTACTAATAACCCCACTCGATCTGGATAATATTCATCACATGGAAGCCACAGCAGCAAACATTACCATGACGACCATGCTTAAACTTATTTGTGTATACAAGTCGCCCAATAAATAGCTCAAACGTGATGAACTTGAAAGTATTTTTGATAACTTGGAACCCACACTACTAGTAGGAGATATTAACTGCAAACATACAAACTGGGGATGCAGGAAAACAAACCCCAGCGGCACTAAACTCAACAATTATGATTCTGAGCTTGCAATACACATTTCAGCACCCCCTCACTACACTTATTATCCATAGAGAGTCGACTACTTGCCCGATATATTGGACATAACTCTACACAAGAACTTAGCTATTCCAGTTAACCGGACGGTCTTAACGGATCTTGATTCGGACCACTTGCCTGTAATCATAACAGTCAACAACTCCCCTCAACATTACCTCAAAATTCCTAAGCTAGCTAATAAATGGTCCAATAGATTGGGACCTATCCCAAACATCTTTAAACAACCTGTTGTCTTGCCCAACGAATCTTACTTCGCAGTCGGATATTGACAACTCTACAGAAACGTTCAAGGATGCCGTCAATCAGGCAGTACATAATGCCACCATCGCAAGCCGACCGCGTAGATTTTCTAACCACCTAAATCCTCCACCTAGCATATTTAACCTAATTAAAGAAAAGCACAGAACCAGAAGACTATGGCAAAGAACTCGTGACCCAGGAACCAAAGCTCGACTTAATGAACTAATACGACTGATCAGAGACAAATTAGATAAACATAGAATTGAATCCTATAATCAATACACAGAAAATCTAAACCATGGAGATCCCAATATGTGGGGAGCCACAAAAAATATTCTAAAACAACCTGAAATAATTCCTACGCTTCGAGTCAATGATCGTGCATATTCAGAAGACAAGGAAAAAAGCGAAGTGTTTGCTGATCATCTGGAGCAAGTATTCACTACCACGTTTGAAGCAAACAACCTAGAACACTTTCAACAGGTTGTACTAAATGTTAATAACAGTACCTCTAATAATACAACTCTCACAGAACCAGCCACATCCACAGAAGTCAAAGAATACATTAAAAGACTGAAAACTAATAAAGCCCCTGGAAAAGATATGCTACCAAACATAGTTCTCAAAAATCTTCCACCTAAATCAATATGCTTCCTAACGACAATCTTTAATGCATGCCTAAGAATAGGATATTTCCCATTTGAATGGAGACAAGCTCTCATCCTAATGTTCCCCAAACCTGGAAAAACTCACAGTGATCCGACTGGATATAGACCAATAAGTTTATTATCCACCCTCTCCAAACTATTAGAACGAATTATCCACCGCCGTGTAATTAAATTTCTAAATATTAACAATCTAATACCTCATCTTCAGTTCGGATTTAAAAGTGCACACTCCACTAATCATCATTTATTGAGACTTACAGAAATGATTGAAAGAGGGTACGAAAACAAAATGCACACCCTTGTCACATTTGTGGACGTAGCACAGACATTTGACCGGGTCTGGATAAATGGTCTATTATACAAAATGTTGAAAATGAACACCCCTCAATACCTATTACAAATTATTCCATCATTCTTATTGGACAGAACATTTCAAGAAAGAATCGGGGCGTACACCTCCTCAACACGACAAGCAAACGCCGGTGTCCCGCAAGGATCAATACTTGGCCCAATACTGTTTAATGTCTTTATGTCAGACATCCCAACTATACCCAACGCGGCTTTAGCAATATATGCTGATGACACCGCCATCATTACACAGGATTATGACATTTACCAAGCAGCACATAATACACAGAAAAGTGTTGACGAACTAAATCATTGGTTCAAAAAGTGGTACGTAAAAATAAATGCCGATAAATGTGATGCCAAGATTTTCACACTGTTATGTTATTTTCAAACTCGCCGCTTTATATGAATCAATTTCTTAATTTGTTTGCCGCTTGGTAAGAATTGGTAACGCTATTTTATTTGCTGTTTGTATATTGGATACAGTTTTGGTTACATTGCGTCTTTAAAGAATGGAGCATTGTAAGTTTTATTGGTGTTTTCCGTCTTGAAATAATTTACGACCGAAGGAGTCCCAGATTTGTTCAAGGTTTTTCTTTGTGGGATGTTTATCACCGTGTAGACGGAATTGTTAGAAAACACTTCTCAGAATTCATTTGTTTTGCTGTATTTCAATATTGCTTCCCGATGGTTTTCCCAAAACCTGCACGTGGTATTCCTTCTAGAATAAAAATTAGGCAGGAGACTGTTCTGCAGCGGGGGGAAAAAGTCGGTGGAAGTTAGACCTTTAAGATAGACGGACGCAACTTTGAATATAGTTTTCTTTTCCTTTGTGGCGCTTCTGTTAATTCTACCGTATTACCGTTTGCTGTAGAGCATAATCAAATCGACATAAAGTCGGATAAATAATAACAGAAGGTTCGCTTTGGTGTTGGACAATTTAAGTTAATTGCTCCTGTCGAATTCAGTTCGGATCTTTGTGAAGTGAAAGAAACAAAAAGGAAATCGTGCAAGTGTTTTGCTGAAATTTGGTTCGTTCCCGTCGCCCGAAAAATTCTCGCTTCTGTCTCCACGTTAACTGACATAGTTGGAAGCAACTTGGCCCTCTACAGGGACGTATTAGCTACACCTCGTTCCCACGCTGCCCCGAAGAACGTTGTCTTCCTTCCCTTTTTTTGGAAATCGCCGCCATATTGTGCCTGCCTCGCTTTAAGCCATCCACCGGAATTTAAGGTAAAAACTTCCAGTTTTGTGTTGTGACAAAGAAACCTTTTTTTTGCTCGCGTCAACTTGCAGAATTTCGCGATATTGAACTTTTTTTATGCAACCTAAAAGCGATCTTCAATCGCCATTTATTTATTGTTTGTAAAAGACATTAATATTTTATTTTTCTGTAAACTACGCCATTGGCCACACAGATTCATTATAATATAAATATTGTGCGTCAACGACGGCGAGTTTCTTTGAACGTTCAAGAATTAAAATCATGTAATTCAAACTTTTTGCGTTATAACTTGTGTCATTTTACTGTACTGTCATATTTTAACCATTTCATTATATGTGTTTTAAAGTTTACTGTTTCTTATTGTGTCTTTTGTACTTGTTGGTGTAAAAATTTTGCAAGCTTTAAATATATAGGAGGAGCCACAATCACGGTAAGTTTCATTCCCGTAAGCTGTTGGCTTCTCGACCTTCCACGAGGACCTACAATCAGCTGGATTTGGAAGGTGGCGCCCACTTATTTTGACTTGCCCTGTACACAACTAAAGATTTTCTCCCATAAGCGACTTTCACGAACTCCCCCTACTCCTCTGAGCTAAGCTGTAGGCCTTTTTCCATCAAGCTAGTTACGAATCGTCGAAAAAGCTCGATTGGCCCGTAACAAAAATTTGATATTTTCGGACGACGGGAACGAACCAAATTCCAGCAAAACACTTGCACGATTTCCTTTCTTTTCACTTCACAAAGATCCGAAATGAATTCGACAGGAGCAATTAACTTAAATTGTCCAACACCAAAGCGAACCTTCTGTTATTATTTATTTATCTGACTTTATGTCGATTTGAGTATGCTCTATAGCAAACTAAATACGGTAGAATTAACAGAAGCGCCACAAAGGAAAAGAAAACTATATTCAAAGTTGCGTCCGTCTATCTTAAAGGTCTAGCTTCCACCGACTTTTTCCCTCCGCTGCAGAACAGTCTCCTGCCTAATTTTTATTCTAGAAGGAATACCACGTTCAGGTTTTGGGAAAACCCTCGGGAAGCAATATTGAAATGCAGCAAAACAAGTGATTTCTGAGAAGTGTTTCCTAACAATTCCGTCTACACGGTGAAAAACATCCCACAAAGAAAAACCTTGAACAAATCTGGGACTCCTTCGGTCGTAAATTATTTCAAGACGGAAAACACCAACAAAACTTACAATAATCCATTCTTTAAAGAAGCAGTGTAACTAAAACTGTATCCAAAATACAAACGGCAATTAAAATAGCGTTACCAATTCTTACCTAGCGGCAAACAAATTAAGAAATTGATTCATATAAAGCGGCGAGTTTGAAAATAACATAACAACACTTCGCAGGCCTAAAGATCCACCAAACATATTTATTAACAATACCCCGATCCAACTGAACCCAAAAGACAGCGTCCGCTATCTTGGGATATATTTAGACGGTAAACTGACCTGGAGCTATCATATTAATAAGAAACTGTCAGACTCCTATGCGAGGTTCGGCATGCTTTATCCAATTTTGAACAAAGAGTTCCCACTCAGAATTAAATTTGGAATATTAATTTATACAGCCATAATTAGACTAATATTCACATATGGCAGCAGTATATGGAGCGCAACGTCTAAAACAAACATTAAGAAATTACAAGTTTTGCAAAATAAAGTACTGCGCACCATAACAAACGCACAATGGTTTGTAAGAAATGTCCAGCTCCACAGAGAAACAGATATTCCCACTATACAGGAATTCATTACCAAGACCTCTAAAAGTTTCTACAACAACCTTGATAAATGCAATGGTGCAGTCTTCTATCGCCTGGGATCCAGATCACTTCACACAAGACTAAAAAGAAAGCTACCCAGAGACCTTTTAACGAGCGATAGTGAGTAAAATAATCATCACAGTGAACAGTCCTATTATAAAATTATAGTGCGCGTAGTGCTCCAACACCAGACAACTCTATCAACGAATACTAACTATTACAGACAAACACTCACCAACTGCCGGAATTAGTGACAGAGGCCCAGTGGTTCTCATTAATGAGGCTTATCGTGACACCGATAAGTGAACAATACCATGAATAGCAAGTATTGCTTAACTGGTATAATCAACATAAAAAAAAAATGTTTACGTTGGATGTTGAACCGGTTTCTCTATTTCGATGTTATACAAGATACTGCAGAGAAACCAAGTTCACGAAGGTTCTTCTTCTTAGAGTGCTTTGTCTCTTACGAGACGTAGCGATCTTCTCTCCTATGCCTGTGTTGCGCGTTTAGAGTGCCACAGAAATGGCAATATAATCTGCAAAGCTCTCTTGAATAACGCTGGAAATTTCCAAATCTTGATGACAGTGGTTGATGACGAATAGAGCCTCTTTCTTTATGTACTTGGTGTTTAATCAATGAAGTGCTCCTCTTCTTCCAACGATAAATCTGTAGGTGTACTTTCAAACGCGTTTGTCGTGCACTCGTATTTGGTAAGAAGTGTATCAGTTTCAAAGATGTAACGTTTAGAAGTTTTAGATAACGTTTTACATGATATTCTATGCATGTAATAATCACACATAGATTTGTATGGCTTGGTTTGTTATCGATAATAAATGTTTTTAAATTAATAATCATTTCTGTGTTTTCACTGTTTTTGTTTGACCACAGTTCCAATTTTCGCGAAAAGCCGTTAATTTTATCTGATAGTGGTAATGTATGAGTGTTATTTCCTTGCAACTGGGTATTTAAAATATTTTATTTTCCAATAATGTCAGTCAAATAAGTCTGTTTCATTATGAACAGTTTGACAATAAAGTTTTCGCCATTTTTGTGATTTTCTCCTTTCATAAACGCATGTATTTTCTGCCTATACTCAAAGAAACGCGTTGTATAACGTTTCCACGTTAACTACCAAGATTGAAAATAAAACAAGTACAACGGTCAGCGCCCATATCATCGCGCATTGAAGAAAATAGTCTTGTCCTTAAAGGCCTCATTTTATATCATTTACAACAGAAATTACAATGGATAATACCAAATGAAGTTCTGAGTTGAATTCCTTCGAAGCGAGCGAAAAAAATTAAAAAATATAGGGGAGACTGGGGTAAAATGATCCCATTACGGAATAAGTTGCTCCGAAAGTTAAAATAATCTGAATTAATGTCTCTCTTTTGGCAGGCTCCTAGCTACATCTTTTTCTACACAGTGAATTGTTTTGATTTTTTTCTAAACAACTCATTTAAAAAAAAGTATGTGCAATCAGAGAGTGCAAAAGGATCATTTTACCCCTATATGTGGGGTAAAATGATAGCCCGTTAAACAGTTAGAAATATAAATTAAATTTAATTAGTTACGTATAAATGGTAAAATATTATTACAGCAGTTCAGATAGTTACGTTTATTATAGCAAGAAACTAAAAAATTTCAATGAACCAATTCATTTAAAAAACAAGTTGTAAAAGTTAAAAGTCAGGAATTTATAAGATATTCAGAAGATTTCTGCGAGTTTTCTTTACACCTTGACAAAAGTCACACACGTAGACATCATCGTCTTCTTTGCAAGCAGCACACTGATCGCGCTTATGACAAGTGCAACACCGGATCCAGCCCTCTCCATTGGCCGATTTTGAAAATGTTTCAGAACAGTATAAACACTCGGGATCACTATCGGATTCGATTTCTTCTGAGCTGCTTGTATCTTCTTTTCGGCTAATTTTTCGCATCGATTTAGTTCGCTTTTCCTTCAATGCTTTTCCCCGTCTGTTTTTTTCTTTTAGTATTTTCCTTTTCTTTTTTCGCTCTTCATCATCTTGCTTTTTTCTTTTGTCTTCTTCAAGCGCCGTCTTGTATGGAGTGCGGGTAAGCACAACAGACCCAGCAGACTTTCGTTTGGTGGTGCAACGTGTGACTTTGATCTTTGTACGAGTAATGACACGTGGGTCTTCGTTAATAGTATTATCTGGACGTGAACTGGGTACAGATTGTGAATCGTCGATATTATTGGTAATTTCAGAAGGATTTTTACGACACAGTAGGTATTTGAGGTATTTTGAAACCATTTTCTCGCTCGTCTGGTTGATCAGTTACGTCGGCAGCAATAAAATCAGGATCGTAAGGGACAATTCCCGTTGGTCAGAATGAATTTATAGAGTTCTGGTGGTGTGCAAGCTTTAACATAGGCTTCGCAAAAAGCTGGCTGATTTGGAAAGCTGTAACGGTTCTTCCTGGATGGTTATTGATCCACTTTTCTAAGGCTTGGTCGGTGTATGCGCTTAGTGGAAACATTACGCCCTTATCCAGCGGTTGCAATTTATGGGAGCAATGTGCGGAAGAACTAACAAGGTTACAAAATTGGACCTCGCCATTGTTAGAACATCTAAAGTTATAATGTAAGATAAATGCCCATCCATAATAAGCAACGTAGGGTCATGTTCAGATGGTTTAGAAAAAGATAGAATGTGGTCAAACCATGATGAAAACACATTCTGCTTCATCCATCCAGTTTCATTGCATGTACCGTCCCTGAGCTCTGCCTTCAAACGCTTTCTATTAAAAACTATCATTGGAGGAATAAAAGTTCCGCCAGCAGCCATGCAAAGTACCGCAGTAGTAGATTCTCCTCGTTCCGCTGAAGTAACACGCGCGACTTGCTTTCTGCATCTTTTGGCAAATATTTTAGAATTTTTGCCTGGGACTGTTGAAATAGATGTTTCATCAACATTAAAAATTCTGTGTGGTGGATAATTAGGACATCCTTGGGAAGATTAAAAAATTTGGTTACAACAGTTTTGTTAAATGCTCTTACTCGAGCTGCGGACGTAGCCTCGGGACTTCTGAGTCAAATTTCTGCGCGTCTTTTTTGAAAACCGTACAGCCAATCTTTACCAGCTGCCTGATTTTCATATGAAAATTTAAGGGGGATCTTATTTTTCACGGCTAACTGGTATTCCAATCTTCTTAGATCTTTTGTAGTACCACCATACATTCTGCATTCATAATCGAGAAGATGACCTACCAATTCATCCTCTTGCCCAAAAGAAAAAGTAGCCATTTTGTTTCCTAGAATTTTCTGCTCATTGACAGCAATTAAAAATTTCCCTTTCGTATGTCGTTTTAAGGGCATTAGCGGCACGCCAAAAATTTTACTTGCTGTTTTGAACGGCATGCCTTTTTTAACTTCTTCTAAGGCATTTTTCATATGCTGAGGATCCCAGCTCTGTCTTTCCGTTTTTCGTATATAATTTCGTGGCATTCTGTAAATTAATATTATTGCTTAGAATCCTACAGTAACGATGCGGGTTAAAATGATCCCGAGATCATTTCACCATCAGTATTATCCTAACAAACAAAATATAAACTGATCGCATAATATTCCACAATCAACGCCATGCGTCTCAGGCGGCCTCCCCTCGGTAAACTAAATGGAGCAGCTAAAGCGTGTCTAACAAAGGGTTTGAAAATTTACCTCTTTCGATATAAAATTAGCCCTTCGGGAGGTCTATATCTTGAGTCAGTTCTTGGGTGTAGTGGTGGAGTTTCTTCAGGTTTCCCTGGAAAGCGCTTGCATTGGTAGATTTTTCAATATTGCGTCATACGACGATATTTGCTAAATCGGTACTTTAAGCGATATCTTCGGAATTTTTGGGAATATTCCCATTTTTCGGACGTACCGTGATGGTTCCGCAGAAATTGAAAATAATTGCGTATTGGTAAATTAGACTAATTCGGACGTCGTTACTTGACTGAAACCTTTTTCCGACTAAGCATTCTTTTAGTGAGCCAAAAAATAAATATCGAAGAGGAATCTGTAAGGAAGTCAACAAAGGGCACCCCGCCACAATCCCAAAAAAAGATTGCAATCACTTTATCAGCTGATACCACAGTTCTTCTTTTCTTTGATTTCCGAGATGCGGTGTGGCACCACTGCATCCTTGCAGGTTTTGACTTAGGAGTAAAAGAATGTATATAGGCTTCATCAGTAGTCACAATTGAGTCCAAACGTGCATTTCCTTCTTTCTCATATCGCTGCAGTAAAGAAGAAGAGATTCACAAACGATTCAATTTGTGTTCTTTGGTTAACAAGCGTGGACTCCATCTTGTAATAATATCAGTGGAATTTACGTCTTCATTCGTTAGTTATTTGATTATTATTTGTTATTCGACACTTCAATGAACAGAATTTTCTGACGTCGTACAGTGCATATGCATATATGCACATATTTTGATTATATACATATAGTGCATATAAATCCGAGCTCTACTAATTATGCTGAATAAAAATATTATTACTTCGAAAACATGTAGTCTTTTTCTAGGCTATGCCATGTATATATCAGTACCTCCTCGTATACGTCTTGTTTTCTACAGCAAACATTTATGGAAAATTTTACTTATCATCCTGAATTACGGGACTACTTTAACGAAAAACAACAGTAGTGGTATTATTATATATTCAGTAAATTGAGATAAAATTATGCTTAGAAACATTTTAATTTCACTATATTTGCTGTGTAAACTGTTTTATCAGAGTTGAAACCGTCCCAGGACCGGGATGATTCAGTGTTAAGAGAGTCAGGCTACACATGAAATAGTTCAAACGATTACCGGTTCGAAACACTCCAGGTGTCGGTACTGGGTCCCGGCCTCCATTTGCCGTTGGGTATCAAATTAATGGCACACGTGGTGTTACGATCACACTAGAGGAGGAACAAAACCGTTCACGCAAACGCCTTACACCAATCAAGTTAACCACGGATGCGCACAAACACGTAAATTTGAATTATACACCTGCAATCAAAAACCAGCACGTAAATAATAATAACACAAGGTTTTCCTTCAAAAAAACAATTATAAGGTAGTTACCGAGCTGAAGTTACATACGTATTGGTATCTGACGGATTCACACTCTGAGACAAGTATTTTTATATTTTTTAAAATTATCTCTTTTAAGCCTTTCCTACGTCTTTTAAAGCCAGTGGAACGAAGATTAAGCAATTATAAAGTGTTTAAATACATCCATCATTACTGACGGCTTCCATACGCCTCCAGATGATAAAATAAATACTAGTAAAAAGCACAAAAACATATTTGTTAATTGTTTGCTGCCTTACTTCGTTGAAATTCATACTTTATATATTAATAATAATAAAAGGCAATTTCAACAGGTATTTATTTTTATTTTAGCTTTATACGTATTTCTACATACAATATGTCATTATCAAAAGCATTTAATGAAGTAAACATTTGTAGTTGCTTGGGTTACAGCACACTGGATCTTGGTTTCGGGCTTGGCTCAGGTCTTCTATTCCAAAACTTCCAATAGCGGGGAATTTATGAGCTCAATTTGCTCATTCATTAAATGTGTGTTTGTTAAAGTGTGTTTGTGAATTTGAAAGGCCTCGAGTATATGCAATTTACGTTTATCATCACAGAAGTGTAAAAATGTTATTATATTATGTGATGTCAATGCATGATTGTGTCCTAATAAGTGTTTAGCATAGTTAGACTTTTCTGGGTGTTTATATTTGTATGAGCGTATGTGTTCTTTGTATCTGGTGTCAAAATTTCTAATTGTTTGACCTATGTATACATAATTACAATGTGAACAGTTTAATTTGTAAATACCTGATTTTAAAAAATCGTTAGTTCTGTCTTTT
>JABXWE010036810.1:0-16186 GCA_014611495.1 Limonius californicus
ATGCCGCTGGCAACTTCAATGTCTGCATCCCTCTCAGAATGTTGCTAGGGTTCGCGGAGGATTACGGAAAGGTTATACTGAATATCAGACAAGAATTGGTCTTAATTCGAAGCAATACCGATATTGATGCTTTGTTTAGCATAACTCAAGATGACGTCAAAGTTACGATTAACAAAATTTATTGGAAAGTACCCCATATTACAGCTGGTCTTGCCCAGGAATTAGCGTTAACGAAATATATAGATAAGAATATCGATACCCAAGTGGCGTTTCGAAGTTGGGCGCTTCACATCATCTCTGGAGTAAATGAAAATACTCGCCATTCCCACGCTATTGCTACCAGTACGAAATTGCAAACTCCGCGACACGTTATCCTGGGTTTCCAAACAGGTCGTTCCGGAAAACTAAATAAAATGATGAGCGACTTTGATCACTGCAATATTCAAAATGTTAGAATCTATTTAAACACCGAACGATATCCCTATGATAATTTGAATCTAGATTTCTCACATAATCATTTGGCAACTCTCTACGACATGTATTCGCATTTCCAATCCGCATACTACAACAAACATGACGAACCCCTGCTTTCCCTACCAGAGTTTAAGCAAAAAGCGCCTCTGATCGTTGTGGATTGTTCAAACCAAAAGGATTACTTACAGGCGAACGCCGTGGTCTTTAGATTAGAATTTGAAACTGCTAACAATGTTGAGGCGCATACAACTGCGTATTGCTTAGTTTTGCATGATAAAGTGTTTACCTATAACGCTCTAACTAAAGCGGTTAAACAACTGTAAACCAAGAAAGGCTCAGTTTACTCGGTGTCGCGGTCGAACCAACATCTACAGCCTCATATCGCCAACCAAACTGTGACTACAACACTGTTCTCTATGTTTGTCATAGTAGATGTACAATGCTTCAAGATAGGAAAAAATACGTTTTCACCTAAAGAATTAGCAGCATATGATGGAAACGCAATTTCACATTACATCTTCAGAGCGCCATTTCCTTTCGACACGCTACCTCTACATTTCCAACAACAAGCTCAGTGGTTGATGAATAATCATCACTGCATTAATTGGGAAGAAGGATTTACACCCGTTTTCATGTTCCCCAAGATCCTGGAACGACTTCTTCGAGATGCCGATGTAGTGTACGTAAAGGGTCGTGAAAAGGCTGCATTCCTAAGACGCTACACCAGCAAACACATCGTTGAAATAGAGGAACAGCCAGCTCTGTCAGCATCCCAACCCTCTTGCATGCATCATTTGAAATCACTGTGTTACTGTGCATTATCTAATGTTTATCATATATACCACCACTATGTAATGCAATAATTTACCAATAAACTTTTTTATGTACTCACTCCTTTCATTTCATAAACTACAGGTTTACTTTTAAACGTATTTATTGTTTCAGACTACATTGTTTTACACCTCAAATATATTTATTAATAATACAAAAATTATACGCGCAACATTAAACTACACAAGCATATTTATTAATAATACAAAAATTATACGCACAACATTAAACTACACAAGCATATTTATTAATAATACAAAAATTATACGCACAACATTAAACTACACAAGCATATTTATTAATAATACAAATTCTGCAAACTACATAAAACTAATCGAACCTATTTATACGAATACTGTTTAGTTATTAACTTATGAAAAACGTTCAATATATATACGTTTACGGTGATCGCTATTTAACACATGTGACACTACTTTGTGAGTCTCTGCAATTCTTCTTTCAAATCTATATCTGTCCAAAGCAACATGTTGCCAATATCCTTTTCTAGCCTGCTCATATGCAAAACTCCATGTCACCATGTTGTGGATTTTGTTTTTCGACAAATCAAATCGTACTTTGGTCGCCATGTTGTCGTTCTTCGGGTTTCATGAATTTCTTTATAATTTCAGTATGTTCCTCTAACTTCATACAGTCTAGCTTAAACACAAGGCACCTAATGCACATATCACCATTAACATATTCATCACACAATGCACCGGCATCAGTATACAGTTTTTCCAATCTCGCAAATTCTTCATCCGTTTCCATTCGTGCCAGGTCGTACACCCTTGCATGTGCTTCCATAAACGCTAAATCCCTAAACCTACTTCTAGTTATTTCGACAGCAGACTTTACATCCGTAGGGGCTGTTCGCGATGCTTCGGCATAACACATCCACATCGTTGCTAGTTAATCGCTTCACTGGAGAACGTTTGCGCAACGTATTCCCTTTCCATATCTACCCCTACTACTCCCTCCGCCAATTTTACCATCTCCAACATGCACAGCCCGTTTTCAGTTTCCACATTCAAATTATTAATTACACTTTGAATATTACTTTGCCATTCACCGGGTAGGGTTGACACTCCTTTGACGACGTTGCTATAAAAGTTATGAAACTCTAACGTTTTTAAATAGTTCAACCGATATTCTATTAAAATTTGCAGGTTCCACAACTCCGTCAGAGACTCTATTCCCAGGTATACCTCCGACCCACAGTCATCTTTTACGAGAATAACTTTGTTGGTTCCAATTGTTTGGCAGCTGATTCGTTTCCCCGCACCTACTATTGGCGGTTGCGTAAACCCTTCTTTTGCAGTAAAATAATCCGCTATAACGTTCCGACAGTCCATTAACGACTTCCATTCCACCGCGTCGAAGACGATCCAGTCATTCTTGTTCCCGTAAATTAACACTGCCGGTGAAAAGAACCCGTAACAACGCAATCCCCCCGAAACGAATTTACTGTTTGATTTGTTCAGCGGATAACATCTTTCATTTATTAGAAGTGGAGAAGTGGATTGACTACGTTTACTGTTCGCGGGACCAATTTCGGCTGCTTTATACTTAAGTTGATTTTTCACGTTTTCAATTGTCTGCTTTAAATTATCCATAATAACGGCTTTCACACTCGCGAGTACTTTGCACTGTGTCGACTGGTTAATACTGTGGATACCCTAGCTCCAAAGTCGTTATATAGCACTTCCTCAAGGTTACCCCTCCATCACTAGCAATTACTTGAAGACCATTTCCCCCACCACCAACAACCTTCAAGTCGAGGTTATACCTCCCACCTACCCACTACCTTATATTCAAGGTTGCTGCTGGTGGGGGTGTCGACCTTCAACACTTTGTCCGGTAGTGGGTTGAGGTAGCCTTGAGGAAGTGCTACATATATCCAACCGTTACTGCGACAAACTTCAGTTCAGTGTGTACAGGGCATCATGAATACTATATACGAATACTGCGACGAAGACTTCCTCGACGACGAGGGTGTTTACAACTTCAATTGTTTCTCGGTTTACGCGAAGAGTCGACCTGCTAACACCAAACTTCTTCATGCGATCGCAACCATCGCCACTACCCGCTTCATGGGTGGTGAGCGCATCGCTGAGACGCAGATCCTGACAACCCGAAATTATCCAGTCGCATCCCATGAAACCTCATCCTTAGAAGAGCACTTCCACCGGTTGATTATGGATCCCATTAGACGTTTCATGAGCCGACACTATGAAAGCTCACTCCAAAATCTCACATTCCGTTGGGACGATGATGAGTAATTCCTCATTCCTTAATCACACCTCCCACCATTTAACCTTCAATATTTCTCCCACCATTCAACCTTGAATTTTTCCCCCATCATTCTGCTTATAAGTTCAGCCTGCCCGACTTCAGTGTTAGTTGGTTTGTGTTTCTCAAACTGTTAATATGTGCGGTCAAGTTCCAGAGTTCAGATGCTTTACGGAGCGCTTGCTAACATTCGCGAATTGGCCGGGAACTCAATCTCCTGACGAACTAGCGCGTGTCGGTTTCTTTAGCTGCAAAGCACGTGCAGGTTTCTTTAGAACCAAACAGCTTGGCATTCATGCGGATGAGGTGGAATGTTTCTACTGTGGAGTTCGCATTTTTGACTGGGAGCCGTCAGATGAACCGCTTGCTGAACATCTCAGATGGTCCCGACATTGCGGATTCGCTCTACTTATGCAGGGATTAAAAGCTGTAGAGGAGTTAATCGAGCAGGCCAAAAAAAGACTCCAATGGACCGACAGCAGCAGCCTCGAAGACATCGGTGCAGATGTTGCTGGTAACAACGTTGCAGACATTAGCAATCGCGAATTACTACTTAAGATATTGTATCAACTCACACATAAACCTGTTTAATGCTGATAACATACTTTAATAAATGTATCAATAATACTTTACTATGTTTTCATTTTGTTTATTCTGAAGGGTGGTAGAGTATATAACTATTCCACACAGTTTATTTCACCATTTGCAAGTTTGCACCAGCACCACCAACATGGTGCGTGAAACGTTAGTTCTTGAGTACATATTCGATGACATAGCTGTTCAAGCCAAGCACGCCGTAGACAAACTTGAGCTGATAGTTATTAATCATCTCATGGAGATTAAAAACAACACTATGTCTTTGCATTTAAAAATTACTGGTAGTGCAACATTTATTCCAAATGATTTAGAACTTGTTATTCCTGAGACGGAATTAAATGCCGATACCGATGTGAATGAGTGGTATGAAAAAACCTTCAGCAATGTTTTCCATTTGATGGAAAAGACATGTCACCGCTTGCAACGCTTATACCTCGAGGTTACTGCAGATTTTAAAACAACCGAATTTCTCGGTAAAGGAGACGGAGAATTAGTTCCAATTCCAGATTTTATAACAACCAAGGTTCAAGGCGTAAATACCTGCAGGAAAATCCGCATTTGCTAAGACTTGTATAGTGCATGTTTCGAATTATTATGTAAAACTTGTATTTTATGTATTTGCAATTATCATGTAATTTTTTGTACAATAAAAACTTATATGATTTTGATTCGTTTTGATTGAGTTGACCTTACACATTCAAGGTTTAGGGGGTGCTAGCTGGCCTTGATCAGTTACTCAAGGTTTTCTGAGAGGTGGTGACCTTGGACTCAAGATCCAGTGAGGGGAATCTGATGACCTTGAATCGAAGGTCGAGTGAGGGGAAACAATGGCCTTGACCTTGAAATCAAGGTCAGGAGTGGGGCGTGGTCGCCAAACTGTCCAACTCTATCTACTCTTACCGAATATGCATGAGGAATAAAACTGGTTATATTTACATGCCAAAAACCAAAATACTAGTATAACTATGTAGATAAGCTTTTTTAAATAAGGTCCGTTTTTTAATAATAAGAAAAATACTGTAAATATCATTAAAATATATTTTTTTCCATATTCTACACACTTTTATCTACCTTTCTACACAATTTCTATTTTTGTTCAAACATTTATCATACCGCTCAACAAGTTTTTGAATTCCGACATCAAAGAAATCTACCGCCTGTGAAGACGTCCAATCCATGACTGCAGTTTTCACTTCTTTGTCGTCGTTGAAACGTTGACCACCAAGGAACTCCTTTAAGTAACGAAACAACTGAAAATCACTGGGTGCAAGATCTGGACTATAAGGTGGATGATCCAGTTGTTCCCATCCAAAAGACCTGATTAGAGGACCTTGTGTTTGTGCAGAAACATGTGAACTTGCATTATCATGGAGCAACATCACATCGGCAGACAGTAGACCGCGCCGCTTGTTTTGTATGGCACGCCGGAGTTTTCTCAAGGTCACACAATACGCATCAGAATTGATTGTTGCGCCTCTCGGCAAAAAATCCACTAACAAAATCTCTTTCCTGTCCCAAAAGACAGTTGCCATGATCTTTCGTGCTGAAATTGTCTGTTTGGCTTTCACTCTGGTTGGAGACGATGTGTGTCGCCATTCCATTGACTGTTATTTGGATTCAGAAGTCATGTGAGACACCCAAGTCTCATCTCCTGTAACGATGTGGTCCAACAATATTCATCTCCTTCCTGATTGTATCGAGTCAAAAACGATAAAGTACAGCCCAATCTTTTTGTTATGTGATCGTCAGGAAGCAGGCTTAGAACCCACCGAGAACACAATTTTCAATAATTCAGTTTCACTAAAACAATGGTGTACAAAACTGACTTTGAAACCTGTGGAAATTCAATTGATAACGTTGAAATTGTGAATCGTCGGTCGTACCGAATTTTGTTGACCACATCACGAACGAAATCTTCAGAAATCAGAGAATATCGGCCAGGGCGTGGCTCATCATGCACATTAACCCACCCGAATTGGTTTGTAAGACAATACTTTTCTGCACAATTATTTAAAAAATTATACATGTAACGCTTAATATGTAAGCATCAAATTCAACTTAAAACGTATATCTACAACTACAACTACACATTAACGCATTAACTATTCCTGAACTCTCTTTGATTTTGTAGAACTTCTCGGGAACATACAACACGGTAATAGATTTTCTTTACGATCAAGATTTTCAACAGAAAACTTTTAATTTATATGACGGTAGAATACAAGATATGGCTTTGGAAACTTTATTCGGAAATAATTTTACGCGACATGAAAATCGTCCCGTTGGCTAATACACTTTCTGTAACTTATTCTCAGTTGGATCTAACAGTCTAAGGCTAATATCTTCTCTTTTTTTTTTACTTTTTCCGATTTATAATATCTTACCAGTTAAAAATTTTAATAAGTTTTCATACCTGCAGTTCATATGACAACAACAATCAAACAAAACGCTGACGATACCATAGGAAGTCTCCATGAATAAGCAAGTAAACAATAGCAAATATTTTAATGTAAAGACGAATGACTCATTATTTAGCACCAGTTACTAATTCAGTTAGTCTTTCTAGTGAATAAAACAGAAGATATCATGAAACGCTTTT
This sequence comes from Limonius californicus, assembly GCA_014611495.1. NCBI lineage: Eukaryota > Metazoa > Arthropoda > Insecta > Coleoptera > Elateridae > Limonius > Limonius californicus. The sequence continues at coordinate 6,791 of JABXWE010036810.1, forward strand.
AGGGCTTTATCACACTGGGAACACGAGCACTAAAATTGTTTTATTATTTTATGCGGTTCGTTATAATTTTATGTGAAATTTTATTTTCCTCCTGCTGGAGTACAAACTCCCTTTATGAAGCAGTAAAAATAAGAGTGCGGGATTAATCCTTGGTCAGATTATTAAATTTTAAATTTATTATCGCTGTCGAATATACTATAATTAGTATATAAAATGGGAGGGTGTTCAAAGAAATGATTTAGTCGATAAAACCCTTTATTGAGCTCCTACTCACTAAATTGCCGAACGCTTTAAATTCGACAATTATATTAAATTCGATTGATTTCAGCTTTTCCGAAGTTATATTTAAACTTTGTCTTCACTGGGTTACGAACAGTAGTTTATATGCAAATCCAGTACATATATTACACCGCCCACTTATAACAATAGCGTAATCTATATATACAGGGTGTCCTTTAAGTTTAGGGACACAGCTTAGCTACAGCTTCTTGAGGCCAAATGTGACCGATTAAACCCATGTCTTAGTACCTACAAAAGTGCTTCCTTAAGAAGTTATGGCGCCTTAAAGAAGAAAAAATGATTTTAACATTGTATATAATTCAGAAACAAATTGGTTGATCAGGGTGAAAACTGGTACACATCGACTTTGCGGGAAGCCGAACATTTTGAGGTTCTGGCGTTGGCGTCTGGTATATACAGGGTGACGTTAATATTTATGCAAATATTTTAAGCAGTGATTGTTCACATAAAAAATATACTATACGCAAAATTGCCTTATGTGTACGATTATGGAGTTACAGTCTTATGAAGTGAGACTTGTCCTATCACTTTTCTGCGTATAATTATAGCAGCCGTGACGGAAAACAAAGAGAAAATACTATGAAGTTGAATTAAACAACTAGAAAACCTAGTAATCGCGAACGATGTTTGATTAGTAGCTGGCAAGAGAGAAAAAGAAGTGACTTTAAAATTTATGCAAATATTTTAAGCAGTTATTGTTCACGTAAAATAAATATACTATACGCAAAATTGCCTTATGTGTACGATTACGGAGTTACAGTCTTATGAATTGAGACTTTTCTATCACTTTTCTGCGTATAATTATAGCACCGGTGACGGAAAACAAAGAGAAAATACTATGAAGTTGAATTAAACATCTAGAAAACCTGGTAATCGCGAACGATGTTTGATTGGTAGCTGGCAAGAGAGAAAAAGACAAAATAAATTACAAAAAATGATCCAAAAATTAATTATAGCTGGACTACAATTAAACGAGAAAGAAACGAACAACTTTATGTATATAGACAGTTAGAAAGTAAGTGGTATAATCATAAGAGTGAAAGTATAACTAAAAATATCAAAATAAATTGTATTCTTGGGGAATGTAGAGGGCGCAAAGAAAGATGTGAATAACGATAATACAACAAAAATAGGAAAAGCTCAGATAAACTTTTTCATGTTAAACAAATTATATTAACACTAAAGACTAAAGTGCCATTGTTCAATAGTGGCGTAAAAAGGGTTTTGTTATACGAGGCTGAATCTTGACCAGTGCCTAAAAGGAACGATAATAATTAAAGCTGTAAATTATATGCAAGAAAAAAGATAAAAATATGGGCATATATATGTATTAAATTAGGGTAAAATATGCAAACGGATTTCGTACATATGCTAAATAATTTCAGGCGTAATTTACAACCAAATAAATAAAGAAACATCGTCAATTGAATATAAAATGAAGATTAGTTAATTACACATAATACGTTTTAACACATCGATACAATATTCTTACAATATAATTTATTTAATTACAGCTACTAGCAGTCTGATAGAAACTAATAATGAGATGTTTCTCTATGTTGTTTGCATGAAATGATTGACTCCTGTCTGTTAAAACTAATTTATAAGCAGAGAAACTACTTCTCTCTGCATCAACAGATGTAACGGGCGCATTGGACAGGGCTGATATACCATAATATCCAGAGCTAGTTCCAAACACCTACAAATCCACCCTTCAAAACTTTTAAAAATTTTCAAAATTTTAAAGACTGCGTCTTTATATGAAACATCGTTCAATTTTTTTGAAATGCATTGTTCATTTTTTTCCTTTAAGGGCCGGTCTTTCAATGTGCCGATAAAAGACTCCGATGATTGTTAGGCGGTATAAATTCACCCCTAGGATAAATGTACCCGACAGCGTTTTTGCGTCTTTCCATACAACTTATCCTACTCGTTAGGTGTTGGCCAAATTCTTACTGGTTAACTACCACGCACTGGGTCCAAACAATGTGGGGCAAGTTTCGTACAATGATGTGCGGAAAGGAAAGCATTATCTTAAAAATAGTGACTTAAACAAAGATACCTACAAGTTTGTTTACTAAACCCCGAGGGGCTGTGAAGGACGTCACTCAACGACACTTGCCGTAGTTGATAATAAAATATGGGATTTTAATTTGCAATTGTATGTGTAACCCTTACAATCATTTTTTCTGCGGTAGCTTTACTAACGCCACTAAGTCCACCTGCAATGAATTGCTTGCATAAAATCGCGTTACGTAAAAGCAACTGCTCCATGAGTGTAACACAATGGTTCATGAAATATAAAAAATTTCGTCTACATAACTGTACAGTAGGTACTTTATTATTTGATGTAACTTATTTGAATTTCTTCCAGTAATGTTTGCACAGTGGTTTTCTTTAATTTAAATCTTCGGAAAAATTTAAATCATCCGAAAAATCAATGTGATTACGACGATAAGTTTCCGGCTGGATTTTCAAGACTAAAAATTTTTGCTTCTTCAATTTGTAACATGCATCTATTTATTAGTGACTAAACCAAAAAAATAGTATTAATTTTATATACACTTTATTTACATTCACATCCGCTCGAAATGGTTTGTATCGCCTCGTACACACTTGTAGCTGCTGTATTCTGCCGATATAGTACTGTCGACTGCTTCTACTACCCGATAAATTTATCCTATAGAATAAATAAACTAACCTCTGACGTATACTATCGGACAATTGAAAGACAGAAAATACCGTAACGAGGACGATAAATTTGACTGTTAGCTTGTCTAGAACTTTATCGGTACATTGAATGCCCGGTCCTAAAATAAACCTAAAATAGTTTTTTAAAATTCTCTATTAAGTTTACAGAATCTAGTAGCAAATTTTCTTGTTTTTCCAACTCTAAAAATAATTTTGGAAATACACTAAAACGATTTTTAATATAACTAACTGTTGGCTCAACTGAGAGTTAACGAGTAATTAATTTGACTCTATAATTGCAGCTGACGAATCATCGGATAACTCCGAGAATACTTTTTTTATGTCCTCAAAATGCTCTGTACAAAATAGAACCGCTTCCACCCATGTACCCCATCTAGGCAGTACAGGTTTTGGCAGAAGAGGATAGCAGGTAATATTTCTCTGTATAGCTGGACTCATAAAGGCACTTTTACGAATAGCTTCTTTGCATTATTTATGAAATCGTTAACTAAGGGAAACTGATTCCTAATTTTCTAAGCAAATCGATTTAATTCATGTGCCAAACATGTATTATGGATTAAATTTTGATAGCAACAGCAAGAGACCAAGAAGCATGGAAACATTTAGAAGAGGCCTTTATCCAACAATGGATGGAACAAGGCTGATGAAGAAGAAGAAAAATAATAATGTACAAGTTTTCGTAGATGGCTCTGAGAAAACTAGAGAGTGTTTTGTTCTAAGTGATCTCCAACGGAGAATTACAGAGAAAACCCAAACAAGAATAACTAAATAAAAATATATGCATACGAAAATAGGGATAGATTCTACAAACTCTCCGAAAACCATAAGAAAACATCACCAGACATGCACAGAATTACAAGTTACTTACTTACTTAATCCGTGATGCGACGGTCCATGAAGGGTCTTGACCTCCTGGTTGGGTCACAAGACTGTATTTTACATGCGCGGTAGTAACTCACACCCAACCCCCCTGGGACGTGTTCAAGGGAGGGGCGGTCTTCTTTGCGTTTCCTGACTTTTGTACAGTTGCAATCGTGTTGTAATCTTTTGTTCACTGCTCCTCCCCCAACTTTTTGTCATACCTTACAATCATTTTCCACTCCTTTCGGTCTTGTGCCTTTTCTCTCTATATTGTCCTATCTCTTTAAGATCCTTTCCTACTTCCTCTAACCACCCTCTGCTTCTCCTTCCTTCAGGCTTATTTTCCAATACTTTTTTGACTCCTCTCAGAGGCTCCATACTCCGGCCCGTATATTTTCCTAAGGATTTTTCGATCCCAAGTATCCAGCATTTTCATTTCACTTTTAGTTATGCACCACGTTTCTGCCGCGTACGTCACCACCGGTTTTATAACTGTCGTATACACTTTCACTTTGCTCTTTACTGGGAGTGCGTTAGATTTTAGCATGTTTCTTAACCCGTAATAACATCTGTTGCCTGCTACAATTCTGGCTCTCACCTCTTAACCTATTTCATTTCCTTCGTTGATTATGGAGCCTAGGTATTTGAAATTGTTGGTCCTTTCGTATGGTTGTCGGTTCAGAGTAATTGCATTGACATTCCCGTGGTTGTTTGTGTTCCTGGTGGTTATCTTATATTTCGTTTTGTCCACGTTTATCTTTAGCCCTTGTGTGGCTGCTGCTTCCTCCAGGTACTCATATACATCCTGCAAGTCTCTCATTGTTCTACTTATAACGTCAATGTCATCCGCATATGCTAGTATTTGGCATTGTCTGTTAAAGATCGACCCTCCCGGGTTAGCTGGTACCGTTCGCATTATTCTAGCCAGTGCAAAGTTGAACAGGGTAGTTGAAATTGCATTTCCCTGTCTTAACCTACAGTTGATTGTGAAGTCTTCCGACAACTGATATTGGATTTTAACCATAGCTTTTGTTTCCGTTAAACACATTTTCGCCAATCTTGTAAGCTTTCTTGGTACTCCTAACTCGTCTAGCCCGCTGAATAGTTCACTCCTGATTATGGTATCGTAGGCTTGGCGTTAGTCTATGAACAGGTGGTGTAGCTCGATGTTATACTCTCCGAATTTTTCTAAGATTTGTCTGATCGCAAATATTTGGTCCGTCGTCGATCTACCTCTTCTGAAGCCCCATTGATAATCTTCCACCATCTTTTCCATCCATGGGTTTAGCCTCTTTTCTATTACCTTACTTAATATCTTGTACCCCAGTTTAAATAGCGCTATCCCTCTATAGTTGTTGCAACTGGTCTTGTCTCCTTTCTTGTGGATTGGGCATATGATTGCCATACTCCATTCCTTGGGCATTATTTTCTTTTCGGATACCTTCTCGGTTAACTCATGCACTTCATTCACTATTACTGGCCCTCCATATTTCACCTTTTCCGCCGTGATGTGATCTTCCCCCGGGGCTTTATGGTTTATAAGTGTTTTTATAACTTGTTCGACTTCGCTGCGCGTTGGTGGTTCCACTTTATCGTCTCCCCCTTGGTCCTCCCATGATTCTTCTGTCGTCTGTGGTTCACCGTTCTCTGAATTTAAGAGTTTTTCAAAATAATCTTTCCATCTTCTGATTATTTCTAATTTGTTACCTGTCAAATTTCCTTCTTTATCTTTGCATAATTATGTTCTTGGTTGGAACCATTTTTTTGGCAGAAATACAAACTCGATAGAAAATTAGGTCAAAAATTGACTACACGATAAGTCATATCAATACAATAATATCTATTTTTTACATAGGTGTACATCATGTTAGTATAACTACAGAAATATGAAGGTAACCACAATCCGCAAGTAATTTCCAAGCGACTCCCTGCTTGTAACTATTACATTGTGTTGCTGTTCCGACTGGTACATAAGTTTTAAAGTCCCTTAGTAATTCTTTTTTACTTGTGTTTTATCGAAGAGAATTATGCAAAGTAATAAACCTCTGTCCTGAACAAGCAGACTATACAAATATCTGACATTGTGCAACGTTGCATTAAATAACTGAACTTTTAAATGTAAATTCCACATTCATAACTCGGTTTTCTTTACAAAACAAGTACTATTATGTAATTTAAAAATACCGGACTTCTAGCGCAAAGTTTATATAGCGTGAAATATTCCACATTGCATACCTATAAAATAATTATCAACACAATTAAACTTTGTTTTAAAAAATAACCTTAATGATTCCATTTGGAGCAGGCAAAACTGAATTTGAATTGAATTATTATTCGTCTGGTTTGCCTAGAGGTGACCTGATTATTCTTTACTCCAGATTTATCTCAATCCCTTCTAAACTTTGAAAATTATGAGACGTAGTCGCAGTGTATGTTTCAGGATTATATAAATTACAGTCGAACTTCCATATAGTTAACCCCCATTCAGTGATCTTTTTCTATATATAATTATTTTTTTGGGAGCATCTTGACGTTTAAACTCAATTATATGTAAACATACCTCTATATTATGATGTAAAGCCTCCACATTGTGAGGTTTCTCATTCAAACTTTTACGATATTACTGAGGTATACAGATAACATTTCGAGCGGATTGTGAAATATGTACTCTAATGTATCCCTAATTTATGTTTTTCCAAGAAACTTTTATGTACTTTGCCTAAGTATAAAAATAAATTTGTAAGTGGTTTATAAAATGCTCACAATTTTCGTGGAAGTTGTAACTTTGTACAGCCAATAGACAAGATTCTAATGATGCACATAGGATAATCTTTGGTTTTCACATCTCTTAATTTGTAGTTCATCTACCATCGTATGTATTTGTCAGTTGCTATTTTGGTGTTGAATTTTAAAAATAGGAAGACCAAAATGTTTGTGTATTGGAGACAAGTTAAAGGTTTTGGAAGATAAGGGTGTAAAAAAAGATATAGCCGCATAATTTGGTATTGCGGCCAAGAATGTGCCGGTAATAGTAAAAAACAGCGAAAAGGTATTAAAACAAAACATTCGCGTTGAAAACAAACTCTAATGCGTTTTAAGTGAATGGGACTGCATTTTATATTGTGGTACATAGAAACAAAAATTGTAACAATTTATACACTAAAAATTATGCTATTGCGGCATGTGTACCCATAGAAAAAAAGATTCTATAAAATAATAGACAACAAAATAAGTTTTTAAACACTATTCAAAAAGTCTTCGATAAGGTTAATTCGCAAACGCAAATGATGCCATAATCAAGCTATTCATGTCAGCGGCAACAATTTAATTCAACTATTTATTCTTCATGAAGACGTTACATATGCAGACACTAAATTTATTCCATCCTTAAGTATTTCTGCAAAATGGGTTATTTAAAAATACAGCCGCTGCTGCAACTGTTATTTACATTTTAACGTTAAATTTCATTCACCCCTAAGAGTATCTTGTTATCTACTGTCATTAATGAGGTAAGTTTTCAAATAAAATGGTATAACCCAATTCCTAATATCAGGGCGCCATACGACCACTCAATCGATATTTTATTCGTTTTTCAAATACTTACTATAATTTCCGATTATATCCAGGCACATAAATATGGGTCCAGCCTGTCGACTATAGTCTTAATTCTGAATGCCATAAATATTCAAAAATCTTGAAAAAGTATATAGTGTGTCCACTTGGTGAACCTACCACCTTGAACTCTAGATCTAGAGACAACAATTACAATACTAGCAAAATAATAAAGATGCAAGAGCTAAAAAAAATGTATTGACTTTTATGCAATTGCTGGTTTTGCTAGGAACTTTGAACATTTGCCTATTTAACACGACTTTTTAACACACCCGCAATAAAATAACTGATAGATTTAATTGTTTGTATACAATAAATATTGAAAATTGCATAGCAAGAACTTTAAGTACAGACCCATTGCTAATAAATTTTATGGCAAGCATAAGAACAGGAGGATTAGTCTATATTAAGTTAAATTTTAATTTCCCGTGCGGGGATTTTCTAGGTACCTCCATTAGGTGCGCACCAATTGGAATTGGGGGAGCTCATCGGGTTTGCAACCTAGCAAATTAGAAGGTTAGTGAGTAAAATACTCACCGTGAAAAAAGAACTGGTCTGGTGCTCCAGGTTGGAGGTTAAGAAAAATGCCAAAAATAATATCGGAAATAGAAAACTTTAACAGAAAATAAACGGAAAAGGAATGGATCAGAAATGATTGGAAAATATTATACACCTGTTCAGTGAAGTCCCAAGAGACAACCGTGCTAAACGTGGAGTGTCTATGCTAATAAACAAAAGATTGAAGAAAAAAATTACCAGCTGGAAGCCCATAAATGAGAACGTAATCTAAATCAATATAGATATCTATGGGAGACAAATTACACCATTTCGGACGATGAACCTGTAACAAAGGATGATTTCTTCGAGAAACTAAACAAAGTATTAACAGATATTGGAAGCACCAGGAATGTCAAAAAATAGGTGACTTCAATGGCCGCACAGGGAATAAAATAGATTATAAAACGTTAGGTCGTTTCGGTGAGGATAACGTAAAAGTAAATGACAACGGTATACGGCTAATGGATCCCCGCACACAGAATGAACTAAAAATAACAAGTGGATTTTATAAACAAAAATGGATCCATAAGTGCACCTGGGAACAGCAAACAAGACAACTTAAGTCATTTACAGATTCCCTGATCATGAAACAGAGAACAGTTATGCAATTACACGACATCAGAGTACAGAGCGGAGCAAACTGTGGATCTAACCATTATTTACTGAAAGGGAAAATGTATATACCCGGATGGAATACACATCAAGGAAACCAAGAATGCATAAAAGGAGTATCCGTAGATTACCCTAAATATAACCTAGATAGTTTACTCCTAGAAAGCACTAAGTACTTATATCAGCCATGATTAGACAAATATCTAATAAGTTCTGATAATGAAATCTTCGAAGTAAGATGCACCAATATAATAGAAAGCATCCATAAAGTTGCGCGAAAACTGATAGAACGAAAGAAACAACTATACGTAAAATGGCTAAATACAAAACTACCAGAACTATCAGGACAGAAACGCGACAGAAGATAAATCACCTAAAAATGAAATGTGGGATACGAAATACAAAGAAAAAGGATACTTTGGAGGAAGGAGATGTACTGAAGCCTAGAAAATTATTGGAAAAATCAAAAAAATCGGTCTGGAAAAGGTTACTGTACAAAATACTCGTATATCACAGGAACAATGGAAACAACAACGAACAATTATTGCATGAAAACAGGCCACAATACATTCAAGATGCCGTACAGGGTGGGCAAATTTCGATGTTTGTATAGGGTAACTCGGTAATTATAGGAGATACAAAAAAATGGAAGGCACATTCTCGATCTCTTTTTTTGAGACAAATTCACTGGCGGAAACAAAAATTTGCTATCGTCTTTTGTTTTCGAGTTACAAACAAAAG
>JABXWE010036811.1:0-14778 GCA_014611495.1 Limonius californicus
CTAGATCCCTATTAGAAAATTTGTTTCGTATGAAGATAAAAATTTGGATTTTTGATATGACATGGCAATGTTTTAAATGTGTTTTATAAATACACACAAAAAGAAGCTGTTATAAGTTATAAATAAAACAAAACTGTTTCATATTTGACACTATGTACCTATATAATTATTACAAGAAATTAAAAAGTAAAATACATAAATTAATATTAAATATATAAATAATATAAATAAATTATTATTACTTAAAATTTAAATACAGATGAGTAACAAGTTATAACACCGAATCTCGCGCCCTAGTGTCCCGCGCCCTACGTGCCCGCGCCCTAATGTCCACGCGCCCTAGTGTCTCGGCGCCCTAACGGCCCGCGCCCTAGTGTCTTCGCGCCCTTGTGGCTGGCGCCCTAACGGCGGCGCCCTAACGGCCGCGCCCTATCGGCCGCGCCCTAATGTCCTAGACCGTGTCCACACCATTGTATCTTTTCATTGCCGAGATACAGAGCGTTTATAAAACATGTTAAGAGTATCAAATCAGACAAACGATTTTTTACGACCTTATACTTTAAATGCAGCGCAGATAGATTTGTTTAATGCTATTGTCGGTTTTATTTTTTACCTCGATTCTACGCCATTGTATCTTTGGAATTAAATTGTACCTGGCCTTTTAACACAATGTAGCAAATATAAAATCGGGCATCCCCTAGACTGTATTATTTTTATTTAAGTAACTACATATACGTATAATAATCTCGTTCGTTACGCAGAAACAGTTCTGGAAAGGGAGATGGTTTAATGGGTTTAACTACAATTAGCTCTATGGAGAAGAAATATTTGGGCCTTTAAATAATATTTATTCCTTTAATAATTTAGTGAAAATATGTCGCGGATTTTTTTTAATGATTAGTTTCATTGAGATAATTCCTGTTACCAGAAGTCTAATCCTTCACACACCGCTGCAACGTTTCATTAGAATAGCATGCAGATTTGTAGCATATTCGTTCCACATGATAATGATTTCCTGTTTGTGCTGCATGCCACAGCATTCTTTTAAAGAGAAACACGTGACGGACTTTAAACTGAGGAATGTCTTAATACATGCTTAAGTAATTAACCATTCGCAATAAATACATTACAAGTCACAATCTTCGGATACCTTAGAAATGTCTTTCGAATTAAACTTCCATTCTCCGAAAATCCCCTTGGAAGTAAAACTGGACCATATGTTCTTGCGATATCTACAGAGTGACGCAACCTTATCGCGAATGCGGCCTTCGCTAGGTCGGAAAGCGATTTTTGTACTAATTTTAGGCGTGGCATTATAAATTCTTACGCAAAACTCAACTTCATATTTTATTTATCGTTTAAGTCTGCAAAGGCTAAGTGAAACGGCAGGGGGGGTACTCCTACACGCACGGGTTCTTTTTGTCGCATCCTGAAAGCTACAAAAATATGATTTTATCGCAGCTGCGATGTTGTTAAATGTTCGATAATAATAGGAATGTATGTTACATATTTGTCGGTTGCATGTCGCCTGGAAACCGTTGAAATAATTATAGTAACTAGAGGAAGAGTGAAAGGAGGTAATTTATTGAACTTGACGTAATAAGATATTGATTTTGAAATGTATTGTATCATATGAAATTGGTCAAATTACGATAATGTTTTTAGTATCGATTCTTCTTTCGCTAAACGGAAGTTTTACATGTGTAAACAGGAAGAGTAAGCTATTACTGACTGCTCTTCTGAGTATTTTCTACTGGACCCATTAATAGTTGAAAGAGTTAGAAAAGTAGGTACTTGCTTACAATTAGATACTTCTCGTTTACCACAGAGAAGGCGTTTTCGAAGTGTCATTCCACATTGAAATTTTTACACAGATTACTAAACAAATAATATAATCTTAAATAATGAACATTACTGAATTGTAGATGAATGAAGTTGTAAATTAATGATAATGTGTGGGATGGTAACGTAAGGGTGAATCTGATGGTTTACATCACTCCATGTATTTTAGATCAGTCCTTGCTTGCGTAAAGGTCAGGGAAGGAGAAACTTTAATAAATGAAAATCGGTGCACCACATTAAACAGGAAATAATGAGGAGAAGCACCTATGAAATAGGTAAATGATTGTAGTCTTTCACGTACTGTTTAATATAGATAAAAAGGAAATAGCAACAGATAATAGATATATAGAAGGAGCGAAGACAAAAACAGGTAACACAACATAATATGTTTGCGTAGGTAAGTAATTGGAGAAGGTATAATATTCCAGGAGGAAAATGGTACGATAAAATGAAACGGAAATCAGAGATGGAGACTGCGAAATTGAGTAGATGTAAGCGGAGATATATGTCAACCGTTAACTTAATTAAAACACGCTGTATCATTTGATGGTAAGTACATATACAGGGGAGCGTATATCGACTCCTGCAGTAGTTCTTGGGGAGATAAAAATTTTATGATGGAAAGTTAACGGACGAAAGCAAATAGGAGCTAAAAAATTAAATCAACGTGTATTCTTTCGCGTACTTATATTATAGACAGAATTAGTAACACAACAAGAAAGATTCTAAATGAGAGAGAATGGTAAGGACAGGCACAAAAATATTACAAAATAAGAACCACTAAAGGAGATTGCAAATTCAAGTAAGTAGATCTAGAAGGAAAGAATCGGCCCTTGACTTTAGCAAAACCGGCTGTATAATTTGAAGGTAAATACATAAACTTGCAAAGCAGCGTTTCTCAACCTTTAGTATTTGCGACCCAATTTTCAATCACAATTGTAATTGCGCCCCACCCCCCTTCTATACAATAATTTTTACTGGAATCGTGCTGTAATTGTAATATTAGTTCCTATTTCATTGTATTTTGACGCTAAAGCTACACTACGACCTTAATTCTTAATTACAAACCTTAACAATTACCACGAATAGGTAAATTTATTGATATTTGGCAACACCGATCCGCTGCATTTATAAAACCAGAATCGATGCCTCTCTATTGCTCTCTGTCTTACGTCCACTATATCGGACATTCTCGCGGCATAGCTAGAAGTTCCGATTTGTTTCGAACATTCTGGAATATCTGCACGACCGCGACGCAAGCGTGTATAAATGCTGCACCTCGTTTGATTCCAGCCAGTCTGAGTCGAGTCAATCCTTCTATCGTGAATGTGTGTGTTGTAATTTGCGTGTTAATTGCAATTTACGGTATTCGAGTAGCAATAGATTTATACAGAATTATAATTAAATATTTAAGTGGCCGTAAGCGAGCATTAGACAATAGTGAACCATTAACAAGTGCATAGACGAGCGTGGTTCCGAAGATAAAATCAACAAAATATTCGCAAGAATACTTAAATTTGGAGTTTATCAGCACTGAAGTAAATGACGAAGAAAGGCCCCTGTGTGTCATTTGTTCAAAAATGTTGGCAGCAGACAGCATGAAACCCAATAAACTTAAACGACATTTGGAAACGCTTCATAGTTAGTACGTTAACAAACTCCGATAATTCTTAGAATTAAAACTAAGATCATATGAAAAGAAAAAATAATTTAATTAAAAAACATCTGTGTATGAAAAAGCTTTACTTGCCTCTTACATAAAGTGGAAAAATTGCGTTGGAATATGCACCGTTGGTGGTCGTACAATGTCTGGAAGATTCAAATGTATACAAGTATACTGGTCTGAATATTGTGCTAACGACGGTTGTAACCGTAGTAAATTATATAAAAATCAGACCCCTAAAATTAAGAATCTCTTCTGCACTTTGTAAAGACATGGGTGCAGTACATTTAGCGTTACTATTTTATTGCTAGGGAAGATGGTAATCATGTGCGAAATTTTTGCAACGTGCTTGTGAATTAAGAGATGAAATCGCCATTTTTTTAGAAGAGGAAAACCGACCGAAAGTTTCGAGATGATTTATTTGTGATGAAATTGAGCTACTTGGTCGACATATTCGAGAAATTAAATACCTTGGATCTTCAACTCCAAGGAGCAAATACACATATGTTGAATAAGAGCAATAAAGTTAATGCTTTTTGTAGAAAATTGGAATTGTGGAGAAGAAATGTAAAGCAAAAAAACCTAGAAATGTTTGCAAATGTGGATGAATGTATTAAAATCTAAAAGAATTCTAATTAGTATTTTCTTGCTGACAACAACTTGGTAGCAAGTTACAAGTGGATTAGGGACTCATTTCCAAATACTCCCGAGGGCCTCTCAACTGCCGAAAAAGAAATTTTCGTAGACTTCACGGCAAGTGGCGAAATCAAAAGACAATTTAGTAATCAATTACTCTTTTAGTTTTTGGCAGCGGTGGATGTTGAGTTTGCTGCACTGAAAACGAGAGCATTTCCTATACTATTACCATTTTCAACATCCTACCTTTGCGAAATCGGATTTTCTGCGGTGGCTGCTTTGAAGACAAACTGTATCTCAGCTAAATATAGAAAAAGAAACAGAGTGTCAATTCCTAATATTAAAACTTTCGAAAAACTTTGCTCTTCCTTAAATTCGTCCTTTTTGGGCAAAATGGTAAGGATACAGACAAAAAATACTAGGGCATTTCAAATAGAAACAACTATTTTTGTTTAAAATATTTTTATAGTTGTTACTTAAAGCAAATATACATTATTTTTCAACATTATCGGCTTTCCTATTACTCTCATATCATTATACAGTTTTTGTTGTTCGCGAAACCACTTTTGCACCCCAGCTTGCATTTTGGCATCAACCTTGTAAAACCATTTATATATTATTGCCCTATTTCTGGAAACAGTTTTCTGGTAAGCATCACGATCTAAATTTCTTGGTAAATATTTACTGGTTTTTCTACTTCTGCCGTTAAAAACGCATACAGGACGCATCTATGGCTTAATGAATAACTACATGTGCAGCATTATTTTGAATGCTAATGACAAAAAGACTTAAGCTACCATCGATACTATGCCGGCTTTACATACCTTTTCAGAGTCAAAAGTCACGAAAATGGTTTTTTTGCGGATATTTCGCTTCCTATTGGTCGGACGACCATTATTGTGAAGTAAATTAAAGTAACAACTAAAATTGTAGACAGGACAATTTTCTACAAAAAAGGTCAATAGAATTTTTACGTATGAGCAACCGTTTTCACATTATACGGCCCAAAACATCAACTCCATATAATAAAGCAATAACAGCCACGCATTCGTTTCCACAGCAGCTTCGAGGTAGAATGGAAGGCGTGTTTTTTTACATGGCTCCAGATAAGCCTAATCTATGTTTATAAAATTATGATCACGTCAGCGTCTTCAACCTCTGGCACTTCTTTCTTTTCGTTTTCTTCAGTACCACTTCCTTTCTCTGATGAATTCGATGCAGGTCCGGGGCTAGAATTTATGCCGCCTGGGGCAAGACATGCATTTGAAGGTCAATATCCCCCTACATAAAATGAAAAGAAAAATGTTTTTAAATACTCATCTATTAATAGTCGGAAGCTATTTTCCAATGTTTTTAAGTTAAATTTTATTTAATATATTTTAATTTTACTTACATTGTTACTATAGTTTCACTGTGTTACGAGCCAAACGAGCTTTTCTGTCTACCCGCAACAGGATAGCTCAGAGGAGTAGGGGTGGTTTACGAGAAACGCTTACGGGAGGGAAATCGTACCTAGTTGTGTACAGAGTAGGTGAAAATTAACGGGCGCCAACTTCCAAATGACAGCAGATTACCCGTTCTCGTGGAAGGCCGAGAAACCAGCATCTTACGGGAATCGGACTCACCTTTATTGTGCCTCTTCCTGTATATAAAGCTTACAAAGTTCAAGCACACAAAGGAAAAAATACACTAAAACAAAAGATGTGGTAAATTTCAAGACAAATATAATTCAACTTCTTTTAGATTACTGACATCATACAAATAATATAACGATTACGCTGAAAATGGTAATATTTATGGTTAATTAATACAAGATTTTCTTGAAACGTTCGACCTGTAAAAGGCTCGCCGTCAGTGGCTTGCGATATTTAATTTCTTAGAACAGATCTACGCAGCCAGTGGCGTCGGAGTTTACAATTTATGAATACACTTTACAGTTAACCAAAAGAATAGAGAACAACTGGCGACTGAAGGTCGTTTTACGTCGCATTTAAAAGAAACAAAGGGTTCAGCACTTGAAACTTGAAAATTAAGCTCGGAGAAAGTTTTCAGCGGGAAAAATTAGCTGGTACGCCCCTAAAGGTTGGATTGAATGGAGATAACGCTACGGCCAGGGCTTTTTTAGAACGGCTCGAAAAACAGAACTTCCAGGGGTTTGGTAGCTTTTATCCGACACAAGTCAAGAAAACAATTTCACTGAATTGTTTTTACAAAAAGCCAACACTCTACTAATATTTTTAATCCGACACAAGTCGAAGATTCAATTAGTAGAAAAGCTGCGACACAACCCAGTATCAAAAAAACACGTCAGTTCACTCCCAAAGCCTAGCGTCCACTGACGTCCCCCTCGCCGCAAAACATTCACCCAAGCCTAATGTGTTCTAGAACAAATTCTTACTAGTACGATTTCCGAGAAACATAACATCTCTAAGGCCATGCTGCTGACAAAAGGGCTCCTAAGAAATCCTTTTGGCGTTAACAGATGAAATAAACATGTCAAACGTTCGATTAAGTTTTGAAAGTGGCCTCCCATGAATTAAATTTTCGAAAATAATGAAAATTGTAATCAACATAAGAACGGCAATTAAAATAGAATTTTAATTCCTATAAAGCGGCAAAACTTAACGAACATAACAACTGTTCGTTATTTGTACCCACGAAAACGAAGAGGTACTGCTAAGAAATGTTAAAAATACCTTTGCGTGCTACCAAAAGTTCTAAAATGCGCAAAATATGCAAATCTGCGCGATGGCGAATCTGAGCGCATATGAGGAACATGCTAGTCAATCAATATTCAACCCGCATCGTGTAATAGAAATAAAAATAAAAAATAAATGTTAAAAAAAATATGCCTAAAAGTTCTGTATATATTTATGACAATTTTTCCGCCCCTTGTTATTTGCTGCCCATTCGGTAGCCCCGGCCCTGATTCGATGTTAAGTCATCGATGGGGTTTTAAGACATCGTACACAGGTGAAATTTTCATCACTTCCATCCACAGATGCAGCTGCTCAACAGGATTTATACCGTGGTTGTATTGTATTGAAGCGGTGCAGGTTCTTTTCACCCACAGCACTCAGGCCATAGGCCCATTGTGCAATCCGCCCTGTTAGGGCTCGTCCCCAAAAAGCCCAGTGCCCACCGCGAAGGCTAGCAACTGGTTTAAGGGGATAAGCTGTAAATCTTCCGGTTCCATTCCAGTATTCCAGCCCCAAGATGTTTGTGCAGCAGCCTCATGAGTCTGAGACATTGGCACATTATGTGAAGAGAGGATTCGTCCTCTATATGGCATAATCTGCAAGTGGGATCGTCTATAATGCCGATCCTATCTAGGTGTTTGTTTAGATGACAGTGGCCCGTCAGGAGTCCTGATTTGCTTCTTGTTAAACTTTAGGACCTCTTGGAACTTTGGTAGGGGTTCCTCTCCGATAAAGAGTTTAGCTTGCCTAGGTCCTTGTTGCGACGACCAGTCATGAACGAATTGGGTTTTCACCCACTTCTTCATTTTAGTTTTGCATTGCATTGTGATATTCCGAGAACTGGTTCTGGTCCGAACTGGTGCCCATTAGAGCCCTGTCTGGTCAGCGAGTCTGCCTCTTCGTTAGCATAGATGTTGCTGTGGCCTGGTACCCACAGCAGTTTTACTGAATTATGTTCACAGAGTTGCATCAGAGTCAAGTGACATTCAAGCACTAGCTCCGAAGTTACTCTACAAGACTTTAGGGCTTGGAGAGCTGATTGGCTGTCCGAGCAAATGTAGATATGTTTATTTGTGAAACCTCTTTCTAAGTTATCATGATATAGCGTATACTTCGGCCTGGAAAACGGTGGCGTACTTGCCGAGAGAGAATGAAAGTTTTACTCTTGGTGATTCGCCATAGACACTATAGACACCTGCGCCTGTACCATCTTGGGTCCTAGAGCCATGTGTGAACCATAGAGGGCCCTTGGGAGTCAGAAGATTGTAGGTTTGGGTGCTCCAATCTTCCCTAGCGGGAAGGACGATTTTGTAAGGTGTGTTGAAGAAGTATCTTGTGAGCATACGGCCACTTTTCATATTGAAGATGACATGGGTCTCCGCCAACCTCGGCAGTACCCTCATGTGTCCCAGTGGTACCCCAGCGTTGACCACTGTCCAACACACTTGAGCCTGTAAGCTGTCTTCCTAGCCTCAGCCTCAATGCTTCCTAGCCTTCTTGTCTTCTAGAAGTAACAAAAGTGGGGGAGCTGCCCCGATTGAGTATCTCTAGGTCTGTGGTGTACAGATACTCTAGAAGATCTTTTCCTCGGATGTTGACATCCGACATCTGAACTGCCCCAGATTGCGTTGCATTTGCGTCACATCTAATTAGCAGGGAAAGGTGATTGTCCTTGCAGTGGTTGACTACCCTTTCGAGTTCTCGAGAGGGTGGCGGGCTGGGGAGTCATACGGTAGGTAGCCTGAACAGACTACGAGGTTTGTTTTTCTGCCTCTCTTAAAAGACTAACCCTTATCGCTACCAGGTCTCTGAAACAAATATCTGGTATTATTTAAGCATTTAACTTCCTTGAAGTATAGATACATACTCTTGGATTTGAATTAGAGCAGAAATGGACAATTCCGGCATTACTTAATCCTCTTACATTTCCCTTGGCAATCCACGGTTCCTGTATGAGGATGATATGTGCTTGCCCTATAGACATCTGACGGCTAATCAGACTAGTCGCAGAGGTGCTATGCCGCCAATTAATCTGGATGATTAGGTCGTCCAACTATCAGAGAGAGAGCTAGTGCCGGCCTATATCCTCGGCGCTTACCTCCATGGAGGTTACCTTGGCTGGTTCCTTCGGTAGGTTCCTTCTTTCTGGTTCGCGGCCGTGTCTGGGGTCCGTGAAAGACACCCTGGGGATGCCGGCATAGGCTTTATATCCATGGGCCTCCGGGATTTTTGCGGAAGCCTCATCGACTCCAAGCAAAAGACCCACCCCAAGGGGCTCCACATGGTGGTCTTGGATCTTCCATATCATTTTTTGAAGTCCTGCATTGTAGATCTGCAAGCGCTTCATGATTTTGTCGCTGGGGCTCGGGGCCCCGGGCACCCAAGCGATCAACTTTTTCACTTTCGGGTGGGTGTCACCTTCCAGAAGCTTAAGCTTGGCGTCTTTCCAAGGCCGGATGCTCGACATTTTTTCCTTGAACCACGGTTTGGAGGGCTATACCGCGGTTACTACCAGGTACAAACTTGGTTAGGCAATGGGTTGATCGTGAGCAGTGGGGATGGGTAATTAATAACAATCTTTATAGCCCATCGCGACTATTACCACCCGAGCCAGACGTACACCTCAACACAATTTTTTGTCATTGTACGAAAGGTTGTGGCGCAAATAGGGGGTGTAGTAAAGTGGGATTGTCATGCTCCGTAGTTTGTGGTCACTGTCGTGGACAATCATGCCTCAATGCCACTCCTGATGTTTATTCTTTTGACACTTCCGATGATATTAATATAGAACACTGTTATTGCTTTATTCTATACAACTGATGCTTTACCGGCCGTTTAACGTAAAATCAGTTGCTCGTACGTAAAAATTTATATCGCCTACTTTTTATTGAGAATTGTTTAATCTACAATTTTTCACATAACAACAATTGTCATCCGAACAATAAGAAGCAAGATAAGCAAAACAACAATTTTCGTTACCTTGGACTTCGAAAAAGTATGTAAAGCCGGTATGATATCGACGGGGACTTTTTGCACCTTACTTATAATGCTTAAATAATTCGTGTGCAAACATTCAGCTTGATAAGAATTCTTCGGTAGTTAGACCTTATTTTATTGGACTAATAGTCAACCTTGAAACAGGCTGTATCAAAACAATTGTTTTTATTTAAAATACCCTCGTATGTGCATCCACAACTTTGTAAGCAACACACGCTATTCAACTGATAGAGAAGTACGTAATAGAGGTAGCTTATCATCTCATCCTACATCCTGTAACTGCTTTATCAGCAAAAAAAGAGAACTTAATAGATGGAAGCATGTAAAATATAAATTGTGCTTTACTGTTTATGAGTCATATGTATAACTGTAGGGAGAGATTCTTCAGATTCTATTTTTTCTTGTTTAGAGAAAATACAAAAGTTTATGGAATAAACAAAAACACAAGGGTAAAAACGGACAATATGTTACAATAAGAATCACATACAGACAGGGAAATTGGTGAGAGGTAGATGGGGCAAAACGGACATCAACATTCAGTGTAGTGTGAAACACACTGTATAACTAGTAGATAACTATGCAAAATGGTGTGAGGAATCATTCTTATAGCGTATTCGTTTGATTACATCGTTATTTGAGTAGAAAAAAAAGTTGAAAGCTTAACAGCTGAAAATATGTGATAGGGGACGTTAGTCATTACAAAGAATAAAACTTTCCCATATACTGTAAATAAACACAGACATGACAGAACAATCTATCATGACATGAGTGCGGTTAAGAAGTTCAGCAGTCATGCCCCCCCCCCCCGCACACTGATGCAAAATAATGATTATAACAAATTCTGAACCTAAATTATTAAAAAATGTGTTACTTACGAATGATTATCATTACTTTGTTTACACCAACAGCGCAAGCTGTAATTAAACAAAGATGATTTCATTCGTCTCGTTTTCAAGAATGCATTCATCACGTTTCACGGTTCTCAAGCAGCATTTTGGCCACGAGTGGGTGATACACTGACAATAGAAAGGAAGAATGTGAATTATCCAAGGCTGTTCTCGGGCTGCGGGCTAATAAACTCTATTTAAAAGTATGTAATAACGCGCCATGGAGGCCCGAGACGCAACAATGGGGCCCCCTTAATTGACATTTCACTGGCGTAGTAAAGAATCCTCGAGTACTACGAGACTACAAGTGTTAAGTAATCGAATTAAAGTTGTTTATTTTTCGGTGGCGGTACAACTGGCATACTAAGATCAGAAAGGCCGGCTTGTTGCTACTAAAGTGTTTTTAAATGCCTGCGACGACTCACCAAATGGCCCCATTACGCTAAGTTTTATTTTGTAAACACGATCAGAAAAACGAACGGCCATAAATAACACAGGATAGTTAGAAGCTGAAAAATACTCAATAATTGGGAGGAATTCCCAAAAATAAATGTTGGGAATTAAAAATGACCTCTGGACTGAAATGGATGAGTTTTTCCCCATCCTAAATGATAATCTAATCTAATAATATTAATTAATCCGAGAACCTGCTTCTATTGGTAATGGTTTGAATTAAACGCTTTTGGTAGAACAAAGACGTATACATTTAAAATATTCAAATTGTTTGGGGGGAGGGGGCTTGCCAACAGAATACGAAATTTTATAAAAAATAAATTAAGTAGTCTTTTAAAGAATATTTCCGAAAATAAAATAAAAACGGTTCTGAAGTTCCAATACCTACACTTTCTATAGTCTGTCTACAAAATATTTAATCATAATGTCGTGTAGTAGTTAGCTATTGAATAAAAACTTGCATTTCTACTTATTTTAACTGAAAATGAAAAATAGAATCACTATCAGTTGTTCCACTTTAGATGTTCAATTAATCTTCAATGAGGGAATCGTTATTATATTCCTTACAAAGGGCGTTGGCGTCTCCTCCAATAAATCAATTATCTACTGTTATTAACTACCTAGAATTTCTATTATGTCTCGCTAAAGAGGAAGCATCTCTTTTTCCTTATGTTATAAAATAATGCAAACAAAATTAAATTTACGTGTACTGGCAAGATAGAAAGGAACACAATTTAATACCAGGAAAAATATTTGATATTTATTCAAAGTAATCTCCAGTTACTTTGTTACACTTATTCCAAAGTTATACATTTTTGTCAGTCGGTAAAGAAGACCGAAGAAACTGCTTTCAATTCGGCGCTTACATGTTGCTTAGCAGCTTCTACGTCCTCAAATAGTTTCCCTTCTGAGAACAGGATTTAGTTTAGGAAAGAGAAAAAGTTTATTGTTGCCAACTCGGGTGAATAGGCTGGGTGATTTATCTTAACAACGCCGTATTTTATGCAAAATAATTTCAAAATCAGTGCAGAATGAGCAGATGTAAGTCACACAACAAGAACCCAATATTCTTGCGCTGCAATAATTTCTTCAACCCTTCAGCGTGGAATGTCCTATTTGCTGCTTATCATTCAGACACAAATTCTTTATTGACCACATCTTGTTTGTCAAAAAAAGCAATTAGCATGGTTTTGATTCTGGATTTTTTCAAAGGAAACTTTTCCGGCCTTTTCTTTCTAATCCACTGCATGCTCTGGAGTTTCGTCTCAGGATCATACTGAAACCCCCATTACCCAACACCAGTTAAGAAAGTTTGCATTATCCCAACAAGTCTGAATGAAGTCTGCGCACCAGTGCATGATATAACTCGGTTTTTGGTCATCCGTACGACTGTGCGGGACGAACTTTGCACAGAACTTCCCTTTTCCCAAATATTCAAGTAAAATTTTTGAAGGGTTATTCGGCGATTCTCTGCCACAATTTCACGAAGTTTTGGGATTGAATTGGCATTTCTAAAGATTGCTGGACGCCCGGTTCTGGCGATATTTTCAATATCCCCGCGTCTCACCGTATAGTTTTCAACATTCTATAAGTTTCTGTTGAATCTTCCTAATTTACAGTAACATTTAATAGTAACTCGTTACTTCATGACGACTGACAAAAACACGTACACGCTAGAGTCCTGCGCAGAAACTAACAACTGTTTGATCTTCACTTGACCACCCTCTATTAATAAAACTGTGAACTATAATTTACTTTTGGCTGAATCTCACGCGAATTCAGTACTGCAGCGCAATCCCGCAATTAAATTACTAAACCTCGTATAGCCAATGAAAATTAAAATGGAATATTATGAGCTAAGGACATCTCGGAACGCTTTAACCAGTTTTAAGTACATTCAGAACGACTTTGACGGATGTATTTTAAATGTTGAAATGAAGGGTTCACGTAAAAGTCACCAGAAGGAGATCGACCTGGAAAAATAGCAGATGTAGCTGCCCAACTGTAACTAACTTAACGTAATCTGCATTAATTTTTGTTAAGCTAATCTAACGTATTCTAACTTTACTTAATTTACCCTAGTTAAACATATAGTTATCTATGAAGAGCGGATTTTGTGCAAAGCGCATATATTTTAATTTTTGCATATCTTTGAATTAGTGATTACATGTTTTGCATATTTGGGCATTCTCTGCATATTTTTGCAAAAGTTGCATAAACTTGCATATTTTGGCCATTTGCATTACTCGTTTGTAAATTTTCGTCAAGGGGTCAAAACAAGATTATGACATTCCGAGTAGTGCACACAGATCACCGACAATTCACAGCTGGACAGCTAATGACCTGTGCCTGGAATTCCTGACAGTTTGAAGTTTGAAGTACCGACCTAATCCATTTTATTACTTGTTTCTTGTTTATCAATGGAGGGTAGATATTGAGTGGGATACATACCTACATTTTGTTTGTAGTTTGCAAAGTATTTTCTCTCATTGAGTAAGCCTATAATAGAATCTTTTCTCGTTGTTACAACATGCCCGATACTCCGATAGTATTGATCTCTCGAATATTATTCATGTTATGAGGATTGATCACTATGGGAGAGTAGATCAACAACCCCCCTTATGGGGGAGGCCCATGCCCAACAATGGGATACTGCGGGCTAATAAAAAAAAATACCTACAATGAGTAAATCGAACAGGATTGCTTCATGGATTAAACCATATCCAGAACTAGTAATGGACGGCGACAAAATATTTTGTTGAGCTTGCAGCAAACTGGTAAGTTAAATAATTTTTCTTATATAAATTAAAATTATTTTTCATATTATTATGTACGTAACTAAAACAAAGTCATGACAGGGAAGGTAGTGTTTGTTTTTGTTTTTAACGAGAATCAAAAGTTCTTATATTAATATTTAATTGTCGTTGTAGGTCTCTTCTGAGAGCAAATCCTTGGTATATCAGCACACTAAAACTCCTTTACATATTGCAAAATGTGAAAAATGGAAGCGAAGCAATTGTTCTCAGCAAACCATGACTCAATGTTTAGGGACGAATTCCAAAAAATCGAAGCAAGAAGGATTTAATAAAGAGGTATGTAAGGCATTAATTTCGTGTAATATACCGTTATCGAAATTAAATAATGTTAATTTAAAATCGTTCTTACAAAAATTATGTAAACAAAATGTACCCGACGAAAGCCCCTTACGAAAAAATTATGTACATTCTTGATACAATGAAACAATGTCTGAAATGAGACAATTAGTGGGTAGTAATTTTACTTATATAATCGTAGATGAAAGTACGGACAAATGCGGCCGTTACATTGCCCATTTATTAATAGGAATTCTTCATGAAGACATTTTAAGCAAATCATATTTAATAGCTTCCAAACAATTTCAAAAAACAAATAATTTATCAATTACCCGACTTGTGTAGGAAGGTTTGTCAAATTTTTTTACCCGAATGTGTACCTTGTGAAAAAATTTAACTCATGTTGTCCGACGCTACCCCTTACATGACAAGAGCAGCTCAAAATTTAAATATTTTCATTCATTCACTTGCTTAGCTCACGGCTTAAATCGTGTAGCCGAAAGTATTAG
>JABXWE010036813.1:0-12310 GCA_014611495.1 Limonius californicus
TACCCACCCACAGACAGACATTTTTTAAAAACCACTTTTTTGGGTTCCTAGAGACCCAAAACGGATATTTCCGTTAAAATCTCGATTTCGAAAATTTTCATGAATTCAATACTTACCCTATACCTATAAGGTATGGGAAAGTAATACCCTATACCTATAAGGTATGGGAAAGTAAAAAGAGGAGCCGGACTTCGAATGGATATGCTATATTCTATACCTATCAAGCAAGGAAAGAAACAAAATTAGCAAAGAGCGACTGTAACGATACAACTTGTAATTGAATAAGCCAGTATAGGAAGATATTTGATTTACAAAACATTTAGTACAAAAATGGTATAAAAGCTAATGAGTCGAATCATTTATTTTAAAGGAATTGTGTCAAATTCGTCAAGGAGGGGCCCCAATAGTATATTTTTTTCATGATCACTTTCAGATATCCCATATACTGCAAAAGTTGAGTCGGAATAAAACCTACTCAGTTTTAGGAAAACAACTCCCAAAGCATTGAGCTTTGCGTATTACGCCATCTTTAACCTATTTTAAAATTTTACATTTTCTTTTGGTATTTTGTATTTTCATTGGTAACATGTATCCTTGTTACTGCACTACATTTAAAGTATTGAAACTTCATTCAATTCACCGCAAACTTTCGCTAACGTGTCAAAACTTAAAGTGTGCCCTGATGTTAGACTTAGATAACTTATATTTAAATTGAACCAAACTCTATAAAGTCATTACCAGACATTCGATCTCCTTATACTTTACATATCCGGAGGATTGAAATTCTAGCAAACTAAAAATTTCATTACTTTATAACAAATGTTAATCGGTTAAGCCAATAGCATACAAAAGACGTACTAGTCAAGGTACTTTTTTTGGAAGACGTGTTGAGATAAAAATTGTTAAATATCAGCCAGACACAAAGAATTATTATCATCCGACAGAGCGTAGTATCAATGGGGCACCAGCAGCAGCAGGTTGAAATCATTATAATATTATCGTTCCTTAAAAGGAAAACGAACTTTTAATTAATCTTAGCTAGTGGTCAAGCTGCTTTTAATATTAGAATACGGGATGGCTATTTATAAATATGTAAATGATTGTTTTAGTGTTTTTTGCAGTGTTTCCAATTCCACTTTTAAAGAAAACGGTTTGGAAGAGACCCATTCAAGTTTAATTTGTGCCATTAGCTTATAACAGTTTCATGTTTTTGAAAAATAATAAATTGTGTTCAACAATAACATTAATGGAGAAAGTTTCTGGATCTTGTTAGTAAAACCTAAATAAGACTTTCTAGATGAACAACTTTTTTAGCGTAAATGCCTTGCAAGAATTAACTTTATGCAAAAGTTTACTTCCAAGTGGAAAATAATTAATACAGACGGTTGGTGTTTTTTATACTAAACATATACATGTATTTACATCCTATCAACAAATATTACCAAACTTTTCGCATTAGCAATATATTTGTAGCAACGTTCTAAGGTGCCACAATAATTACACAGTCTCAAATAATACGAGTGTGTACTATTATTTTGAAAATTTTGCTGATAAAGGGCTACCAAACTACTAAATTACTAAACTAAAATTAACGTTTCTCAATACGATAATAGGTGCAAATATACGGTACAATCTTGCAATGCGTATGATATATGTGCACTTAACTTGGTTATTTTTTTTACTTTGTTACAAATCACCATACTTTAAGAACATTATAAACAGAAGCTCAATGTCGATGTTAATCTGATTTCCTTAAAATAAAATCAATACCAAGACTCTGTGAGAAATCTATTTTGTGGTATACTACATGCATTGTCTTTTATGTTGGCTGCATTTTACTTACCAGCTTGCAAATGGTTATAAGTCCCAGAAAGTACAAGGAAATGGAATTGCTTGCCAATGTCAAATAATACATTTAATTTTGAAGGGCCAGACCGCTTTGAGATCTTCAAATAATTACTTCAATAACATATAACACACAACAATACCAGTATATAAAAATTACATAAAAACAGACTCTTTCACTTTACTTTTTCGCCAGTATGACCCGTATGATACACCCAAGTACGGTTTAAGTGGAAGCAGGGCCGCCGTACTGATGGAAAGGTTGTGTCGCACACAAAGGCGCCTGATCAGGAGAGACGCCATTTCAAGTATCTAAATAATATACTTGTATAATTCTTCTCATCATCATTGGCAGCCTTTTCGTCCCACTGCTGAGCATCGGCATCTTCTCTACGACGTGTTCCTCCTCAGCGGTAAGGTAAAAACATGGTGGACCTACAGTTTAACGTCGAATCCAAACGATAGAAATTCCAGAGAAGACTTTTAGCATTAAGATCCCACGGTTGCAAGCCGGATTGGGAAGATTTTTAATAAAATAATATTAATTCTTAAACAATGCTCTTATTCGTGAAGTAAAATTTTACTACATAGTTTTCACGATTTAAAATAATAATAAACAGTATTATGCATAAATTATGCAGTTTTAACAAAAATTTCTAGGAACTAAGAATAATCGTTTCAGATCTTTTCCTCTTGATGGTAAACTTGTAGAAGAATGTTGCAATTTTCGTGACCCTGAAAAAATTTTAAGCGAAAGAATTGAGTGGCAACTAAAGTTAGGAGGTAGATGAACACAATGTAAGATCAAAACGAGTAGTTTTAAAATTAAATAAAAACAAACCAAAGATAATGACAAATCAAGACGACAACAGAGACATCACAATAAACGGTGAAGCAGTAGAAAAGGTGCAAAAGTCTAGGTCAAATAGTAGAACCTAACAAACAAAAATTCACAGCAGAAATAGGAAGGCGAATAAGGGCTGGTCAGCATTCGGCAGACAAAATCAAATTTTGAAAATAAAAAAACGTTCTATCTAAGGAGATTAGTATATTATCAATGTGTGTTACCTGTCCTGACGTACGGAGCCGAAACATGCACATTAACAAGAGGTATACTTGACGGATTAACTAAGACACAAAG
The DNA here is from genome assembly GCA_014611495.1 of Limonius californicus. NCBI lineage: Eukaryota > Metazoa > Arthropoda > Insecta > Coleoptera > Elateridae > Limonius > Limonius californicus. The sequence goes on from JABXWE010036813.1 coordinate 2,987, forward strand.
GGCGGTGGAGAAACAGATACTGAACATCAAACTAATGGACCATGTCAGAAACGAAAGCATTCGCCGGAGAACCAAAGTCAGAGATGTAGTAGAACACACGGTATCACAAAAGTTGAGATAGGCACACAAGGAGACAAACGGATGGAAGATGGAATAAAGATATCCAGATTGGAGACCCTGGACTGGAAAGAGAAACAGGGGACGCCCACAGACTAGACCCAAAAAGAGTAGCTGGACTAGGATGGCGAAGAAGCACAGAAGACCGCGAAAGATGGAAGTATTTAAAGGAGGTCTATATCCAACACTGGATGGAAGGGGCTAGATGATGATGATGAAAGCTAGGAGGATAAATATGTAATAAATGATATCATATACAGGATGAGTCTGCTAAGACGAATCAGCTTGATATCTCGGTTATTTGAAATATTATACAAATTATTGTTTGAGAGATTGTAATGGGCCGTGTCTCCTATATACAGCCATAACTAAAAATATTTTTGTTCCAACCAAGTTAAATGATTTTTAAAACTGCTAAGAAAACGACTTTTTTTTTCAATTAAAACTTTCGATGTTGATCATTACTTGGAACGTCTGCAGCATTTAATAGTTTAAGAATCGCATAGTTTAAGCGTTTTCCTAAAATATTTAAACGACCAGGTTGGAACGTGAGAAACACGAGTTCAATTTCCGGACAAGCAGTTTCTAATAATTATTTAACCTCGTCGGAATAACGAACAAATGTTTTTGATAGTGCCCATACCTAGGGGGCACTGCCTATTACAATGTGTCCAAAATAATTTTTCTAATATTTTAAGTGAGATGTGAAAACGTTAAGAACCTTATAGGTGATCATAATTCCTGTTGATATTAAATTATCGGTTTAGTAGTGATTAATTGTAGAGCAATTCAACACTACCGTGATAATTATTAAATAACTATAGAAAATGTTCTAAAATTTATGGTTTTCGTAAAAACAGAATGGCAAAGGAAAGATCAATTTGGTTACTTTATAGTGTCAGTGCTAAGTCTTAGCGGTAAAAAGTATCTATAAGAGCAAGGATTCAAAACTAGTTCATATGGAAATCTGACAATTGTGATATTCTACTATCTCTGGGGGTACCGTATGTAATCCAAATTTGAAAATACTGGAAACGGGAAAGGTTTTTTCATGGGATCACTTGACGCGGAATAAGCTATATCTGAAATTTAGCTTAGTCACTTTCTTTCTCCTCCGTCTCCATCACTCATTCCATCTATCTCTTCTTTTTTCCCATATTACCGCTCTCCCAGTCTCTCTTTCTCTCTCAGCCTTCGCCCTCTCCCATTCTCCCATTTCCCTCTATCTCCTTCTCTATCATGCATTGTTTTCTCCGTCTTTCTTTCCCTTTCGCTATTACCCATTCCCTCTATTTCACACTCTCTCACTGTTTCTTGCACTCTCTCTCTTTCCTTCCCTCTCTGTCGTTTTTTTGCTCTGTATTCCTCTTCCCTCTGTCGTTCTTTCTCTCTCGATTCCTCTCCCCTTCCTTCACGTTGAGTCCATCATTTTTTCCCTTCTCCCATATTTAATTCCCTCTATGTATCTCTGTTTCTTTAACTATTCTTTCCTTCTCCCCTCTGTCGCTCTGTCGCTCTGTCGCTCTGTCGCTCTTTCACTCTCTATTCCTCTCCCCCTCTTTCTCGCGCTGTTCTCCCCATCTTCCTTTCGCTCCCACCATTATTCATTCCCTCTACCTTTCACTCTGTCACTGACACTGACCCTCACATACAGTAGGTAGCAAAAATGTATGGAAATACACTAACATTACTCATAATATTTTTCTTTAAGTAACAATATCATTCTACAAGTTTGCCATAATGATATTTATTTTATTTTACTTAACAAAATCTTTCCAGCAGGTGACGTACGTGTATTTTACGTTCAAATTAGGGCAATCACCAATACGATATGTATTCGGCTGACGAGACGGCGTGAGAAAAAAGGCGACCTAATACTTCCTTCCAAAACATTCACTTCCTTGACACCGGAACTCCTACATTACTATTCTGCATAAAAATATTTCTACTGCGTTGAGAATATGCTGCACTAAATTACAGTACAAAATAATACAAAACTGATAACAGCAAGAATTTCTTATTTTTAATCAGCCTAGTTGTGTTGGTAGATGTTTTTCAAAGCAAGTAGTAGACGCTGCAAGTTTGTTTACTATTTACGTTTCCTTATAAAAAGTGAAGTTCCCTTACTCATCCCCCTTATGCCATTTCATCAGCCGAGGGCAATACTTTTCAATATACTTGATTACATTTTGTTCTAAAAATATTTATAAATAAACATGTGACAAATTCGTTGTCAACGGGTTCGTTATAAATCTAACAATTATGACACCTCTCCGTAACAACAATTTTTGGTTTGGATTAAGCTGATGTACTTTAAATTGGTGTTCGTATTATCAATTGTCAAAAAGTTTCTTTGTCTTGCGTCTAATAAGTATGTATAACTTTAAAAATGTTCACTCTCTCAATTCAGAAATTTGTATTATATCCTGCCACTCCTTTAAGTAATATTTCAAAGGCAATGACAATTTTTACCTTTAGAGTAAACGAACGTGGAAAGTAGGAACATGTATTATACCGTCGCTATGATGTTATACCTACGCGCATTTCATTATATAAATAAAAACTATAATTGCTGGAATTGCGTAGAAACAAGTACATAAATTAAAGATTTCCCATATTTAGGATAACCTGCTGTCGTTTTAACCATTTCTTCTCTACTTTCTACGACCGAAGCAAGATTTTTGTGGACATAGTGGTAACTAATTTCAATTTATCGTATTGTACGAACAGCTACTTAATTAACAGCCACTTTATTATTAATTAAGGAAGAATTAAAAACAGTAGACTTGCATTTTCTTTATAATAAAATACATATCAAAATTAATTATCCCTTTGCAGCTGTTTCTGCTGATTGAGTCCTTATTTCGCAAATATGTGCATGTTGCCAATTTACTTATCTACATTAATTAAGTTCAACATGTTTTGGCAGCGAATATTTGTATATAACAACCTAAAAATGTATTTTTTGTAAGTTTATCCAGTATCTGTGTTAATTTTACATGACTTGGTTTTGTGGTTGGTTTTAAGCGAATCTTGTGATGTTTAAAATGCAAATAACATAAGCAATTAAAAGGAAGGCCTCTCGGTGGGCGCAACGGATGTCAAATGTGTTCGTACTAATGGCTCAACAGCTCCTGCATGATTAATTCATGCTGCACATCTAGTTACGACAATTTAAATGAATTAAGTTAAAATTCATACAAAAAAATCCTTTGACATTTACAACTGTAATTACATAAACGAGCAGATTTTACACTCTTAGCAGCAATCGCAATCTGTGGTCAAAATGATTAATTGTTTCGTGTCTCTGAATCGCCTGTAATGAGCCTGGACCTCCAGGCAAATCCTCTACGCAATTATGTAAACAAAATATTTTAATGTGCTTAATAATATGGTGTAAAGTGCGAAACAGGAAGTTTTGATCTCTTCTTAATTAAGTGGTGTTTATTATACATCTTGCTCCTAGCACTATTTCAGGTTTCAGAATCCTGTCTTAAAAAGAGAACTCAGAGAGTTCCTCGTAAGGAACTGAGGTATTAATTATTAGAGGAATTTTGTGTCGAGCCAATTTGTTTGCCACTAAGGCTAATCAATAATACGACAACAGTAGCATTAATATTACATCCCTCTTGCTATTTACATATACGGTAAAAAGATCGTTTGAAATTAATAATATTTAATTAAGACGGAATTTTTTCAGTGAATGTTACAAAATTTTTCGCTTTAAAACTTTTTATCAATGTCAGTTTGAACATCATAACCGTTACTTCCTGTCAATGGCTATAGATGTATAAAATTGTTTAAAAATTTAATACGGCTTTGTGTTCACTCTGGTCTAATTTATAGTCTTGTTCTAAAAGGGAATTATTTTCACCTGGTGACATTCCTTATTACTCACTAAAACAAATCTGTAAAACTATCTCCTAGCAAATATATTCCTCTGTAATATGATATCCGGTATCAACAACAGTGCCTTTGGTTTTATTGTAATCCAAAATAATCTGCGGTTTACGCCGACTGTCATCGGATACATTATTGTCTTGTTGTTCTGTGCAGGAGATTAACTTCCTCCTTCAATGACTTTTGTATTAAAGTTATATGATGTTAGTGAAAGATGCTTATACCGGCCTTAATGGATAGTAAACATTAATTATAGATTTTTAAGGTATGTAATGATTTATGTTGGTTCTAGAATTCCCAAAGCTTCGCAAAAAATATTAAGTAAATATTTTAATTTGATTTTTTAAATTGAATAATCGTATCGACCAATACGATGTAATCGTATATGTATACACATTAAGAGGATCCTAAAGCGACCTCACAACAAAAAAATTAAATATAACGTTTTAGATCGGCCAACGATTATATACGTTTTCTTTTCTGTTAAGGGGCTTAGAGCCAACTACCTTTTCTTTCATGCATACACACTAACTCCCCCCCCGAACTGCTTTCGCATTACTTCAGGGGGGTGCGGGCGTCCCTTACACACTAGCCATTCATGCAACATGCACCCTAAACTTAACTAAGCGAAATACGGTCGCCTCAGCCGGGATTCGAAACCTTGACAGGTCGACCGCATTTCGTTGTGATCTCGAGTGGCAGCGCGTATCCGCACTACTCTACCGAGGTCCCTAGAGCCAACTCCCTGTTCGTTATAACGCTAATACACGATAACCTAAATTGATAGTCTTGTCATTGTTCTGTTTATAAGAAAATCAAGTAAAGCTTGACATTGGAGTTGTGTGAAGTATGTTCGTAAAAGATGATTATAATAAAAGGAGAAAACATTTCATAAAATTCATTTTACGTCTGCGGTACAGGTATACTGATTTTATAATACCTTTGCACTACTTTTGGCAATATCTATCACAAGTTCTTATGCTTCTTAGATAATTTTTACCTTATTTTAAACTTTGAAATGTTGTCTACTAGGTAAAAAAACCGCAAGTAGAAAGGTCGCCTATTAGCGTATCTACGGTAACGACAGAAAATGCTAATTTTAGCTTATTTTCAATCACTTTAACAGTTCCTTAAACACAAAATTTTGAGGAAAAATATTTTATAATATATTTAGGTTGATGAAGATGTGTCTGTATATAAGCCTTGTACGCCGAAACTTCTCTATAACGGTGTTGGTCTTTAAAAAACGAGTATCTGCTGTACAAACACAGGAGAGGCGTTGTTCACCTGGGTTATGACTAAACCTTTGGAACTGCAAATATTTGCACCTTATATCCATTAAAGGTAATATCAGAGAAACAATTATAATTCAATTGACATATTTATTATCAACAAAAATAGTCATATTCTACAGCTTAATATATCTTACATTTACCAAAAAAATGCTAATATGTACATATGTATACACTAATCACAGGATTTTTGTCGTCCTGGTTTATAGTTTCTGTGCTTTAAATCGTAAATTCCCAAGAATGTGTCTAAAACCATATAAACATCTGACATCAGCATTAGAAGAATTTTAGTCAAAAAAATTCATCAGGTACATAAATTTAAGATTCATCTAACCTGCAGTTTTTTTTTGTTTAAACCTTTAAGGCACTGCATCCACTAAGGCTTATTATACCTTGGTTAAACTTAATCTAATTTAAACTATTTATACCTAAGAGAAACTGGTAGTGCTGGGGCCCGGTATAGAACCCACGCCCGAACGTCCTGAATTTCTATGTGGCCTTGGCTGGAAGCAGGTGCACCTCTCGTCTACCCAGGCTCCTTAACCTGCAATTGTAAAACTTTTATGGCTGGATATGATGTACACAAATTAAGTCACCCCATCCAGAACATTTCCAAAAACTACAATCTTTAGCGCATGTGTTTAGGGTACAGTTTGCTTGGAAGTAAATATTTCCACAGAAGCTAGAAATGGAAAAAATGTAATATGTCTTCCTTTTTCTGAGCCGAACGATCACTCTAGGCGAGAAATAAAACACCAAAAACGGTATTAATACAACTTCGTAAACGATAATTATATTTCAATATGTCTGAACACATATTCCTCACACCAGCTAGAAATACTAAAACTTCTTTAAAGTTTACTTCTTACACGTAATACAATACAATACAGCAAACAATTCACATCAAAACATTTATCCGTAAACACTCGTTATATCCGGGCACATGGTATATCCGAATTCGTCGTAAGCAAGCAAAGACTAATACTCTTATTTCATCTTGCAGGTTACGTAAAATCTCGATTTACTTCATCTATGTAGAACAACGTTGAAATACTTTAATTATGTCTACGCTCATATTTTCAATATCCATATTCTTCTCCTTCTTCTTCCTTGCTCAGACGTTTATCCATTTCTGGATGTAGTCCTCCCCTAGATCCATATTACCATTATTTAAAATGCCCAGAAATATGTCCTTATTCATAAAATGCAAATGGCTTTTTCAGACGGGTATGAGGAGGAAGTCCTCTCGAGATGTGGTAGATGTCACAAGAAACCATTGATAACGGTTCCTGTTTAATGTAAAGTTAAAACGAGAATAGGTCTCCCAAAAATGTATTTATTGCAATGTCCGTTGTAGAGGGTCAAAAATGCATTAAAATCAACAGACATTATTCAATTGCAGTATCTGGTTTGAAATAAAAAGTGTTCTTTATAGACAGCTATAACACCTCTATAACCTATAAGTGTTTCAGTAAGAATTTTGCCTCTCTAGGTTAACACAGCCTTAATTAAGAACCCGGGAGGTAACATTCGGGAGTAATACTAAGTAACTGAATAGTAGTGATGTCTACAATACAGTGAGTGATTAAAATATGAGAACCAACTGCATAAAATAACGATGTTCCTCATTACGGCGACCGGAAAATGTAACTTCTTACACCGGCGGTGATGAACAGACAATTATAGTAGTCTTACATTCACCAAAAAGGACAGTCGAAGACTGGAAGAAAGTAAGTTCCAACTTCCTAAAGCAATACTTGCTTAAATATTTAATTGTGCAATATTATCTAATAGCAAAATATATTTACGGCCTGGCGTATCCAGGATCGACTCTCGAGTCAGCTCCATGTCAGATGATGATGATGATGATGAAAGCAACAAAGCTAAACGTTTGCTTCTCCGATTAAAAATCAATTTCAATTTTATCTGAAAATCTGTGAAACAACAAGCAGGAAAGAAGTTCAAATAACTTATGTATTGTGAAGACAGCTTCGCGGTCTGGTCAGTCATCAGTAGCCAAGATGCTAGTAGCGTGTACGTTGTGGACCAAACAATGAGGCAGGTTCTAAACACCAAGATGCTGCCGCAGATCTCAAATTTATATTTATGCATGTTTCTACTCCTTGCACAAGCTAAAACATGTAACCAATTTCATAAAAGAAACAATGTCACGATTCCCAAATGACGTGGAAATTCTCCGAACCTCAACCCCTACAAGACTCTCTAGGTCCTAGAAGCTGACGAAGAGACAAAATTTTCAAAAAACTTATCACCAACAAACGTCAGCTAATTGAAGGTTTGATTAAGGTGCGGTACAGGAGTTAAGTACACATAGATTATTATATGATTAAAAATTCATATTGATTGGAAAAGATTTAGTGTGTTTTGAGAGACTCTAAAAATAAGATTCACCTTTTATTTATTGCGTTATTGCATTTAAAACATTATTTTGTGATGCCTCATATACCCAAATGCGATAATTTGGATTGGTTCTTCGGGAAATTGCTGCTATGGTTGACCACCGTAATGGGAATTTGGAAAACATGAACAAAGACCAGACAGTAACGCTTCCTAAAAATAAATACTTTTCGGGACTGGTTCAGTACCACCAGGTCAATTGCCAATGAATGGATGGCTGCTACAGGACCAGAACTCCCTGTTAAGTGAATTTACCGCAGAATAAGGTATGTTGGTCTTCAATCCTACCAACCGCGTTTTTTCTTGCTATTGACCTAAAGGTATAAAGAATCAAGATTACAGAGGCCCCAGGAACGTATCCAATGAGATCATGAATGAAATTGGGTTGTGTTTAGCGGCGCCTCATCATGACTTTGTTTGCGGAGCCCCAGGAAGGGGTGGAAGGGTCCACCGAAGACGTGGAAAAAAGGCGTGAAGTTCGATACCGTATGGAGCGCGAAGAAGCGCTTACCCGACTTATGGTTTGGGGTACCATTGTATATGCAAGTAGATCCCCTCTAGTATTCCTGGAAAGAAACATGAATGCCAAGCGCTACATTCGCAATGTCTTGGAACCTGTTGCATTGCACTATTTTTCAGCATGATAATGCCATTCCTCATACTGCAACTGTCACTCCAAGGTTCCTTCGTGATACTGATATCACCGTTCTTCCGTGGCCAGCGAGGTCACCTGATCTTTTGTCCATCGAACATGTATAGCATATTATAGGCAGAAAGTTGGGCCAATTACATGTTCCCCCGATGGATCTACAGCTTGGTATACTATATCACAGAAGAACATCGATCGTCGCATACGAAGCATGCCTCCCAGAGTAAGGGAGCACATTAACTTAAGAGAAGCTCTGACTCATTATTGAATTTGAAGGCCATAGACCTTTCCAATTATCGTGAAATTTTAATCATATAATGCTCTCTCTAAACGTCAGTATATTTTACATAACATGAGTACCCATATTATCACCTAAAAATTATTGAAATGTACTGACGTTTACTGGGTGTTGCATTATCAATGTCATGCGGTATACAACGTGTTTCTATAATAGTTAATCAACGTTTGAGAGCATATAAAACAAGAAAAATAAAGACGAAAATCATCAATAAAATTTTTTGAAAAAGTGTAAACTAAGGGAGATACAGCCCCGTAACTGTCAGCTTCTAAAGATGATTTTAATTTAATATCTCAGAAACCATAAGTGATAAAGTGATAAAATTTGGTATAGATAATATCTTTGTCATATTTTATCAGGTTAAATTAAAATAATTCAAATAACTTATCCAGGGGTGTCCCTAGCGAGCAGTGCGAAGGGTTAATTTACCTCTAACTTTTTTGTCAGTAATTTTTTAACTGTTTTTATTGAAAATTATGATAAATCAAGGTATTTTAAGAAAAAAAGGTACTCTTAATAAACTTCAATGAAACGCACCGTTTTAGAGTAAATTCAATTTTAATCTAATAATCAGTTAAATTTTTTATTTCAATAAAAACAAAAACAAAAAAGGAATTGGCCATGAAAATAAATGCTGTAATTATTGACAG
>JABXWE010036814.1:0-10439 GCA_014611495.1 Limonius californicus
TGTGCCTTCATTGACATGTACAAAACGACAACACTACCTTTTATATGAGATTCTTATAAATACCAAATAAGAAATTTATTAAATTAAAGCAAAGTTGAATTAAATAAATCTCAGGGTAATTAAATAAAAACAAGGTTGGAATAATTGGGCATTGCAACAATGAATTCCAAAAAAAATTAATTTATTTTAATTACTAAAGGAAACTGCAAAGGAAAAAACCAATTTTCGGTTAATGAAATTTAGATGAACCTTTCAAGAATTTTAACTGTCATCAGCAAATAAATACAAAATTACACAATTAATAATTAAGATAATGCAATTATTAACTATCAAACCTGAAGTTCAGCTTATTTCTTCTTTTTCACCAATAATTCTTTCTGCTTACTTCCTTTCCTACGTGCGCTGCGTTGCATTACTCAGCTCGTTAAATGTCCATGTGTTGACCTCGTGCGGATGGAAAATCTAGTCTCGTATAATTCAAATAAGCGACGAATCAGAACAGGCTTTTCACAAACCCTGGATTGCACTGGATCTTCGTTGAATTTCAGGTAATAAATTGGCTTTTACCTGTTGCTGCTGATTGCAGTATAATATTTTGATCGTAGCAAATTGCTTTTATAGGTTAGGTTACCAATAACCTCCCAAATATTTATCGTAATTTCACGTTGGAAATATTTTATTCGTAGATCGGATTACTGGTAATATAATTGCACCACGTTGCACTGGATAATATTTATAAGCTTGGTAAGTAAACACGATGCACATAAAATTCACTTTATTTCAACTTTGACGTATGTCAACAAAACAAAAGTTACAGACAGTATTAAAATTTACAAAATTGCCTAGGAAACCTTCAACGGTTCCTCACAGAAATTTTTAGGAAGTGACGCTATTTTCCAGAATTTTCCTTTATACCTGTTTTGAAAAAAGCTAGCGTTGTCATGGCAACTCACATAACGTTCAGATATTTTAACAAATTCTAATCTACTTTACATTTCACCTGAAAAAACCGACCAATGAGGAGCCAGCTTTAAAATGAACAAATTTGAACCAAAATTCTATTAAACTAAATAACTCAACTATGGATCATGCTAGGGCAAAACTAATTACATATTGAAATTCCTCATAAAAAGACAAATCTTTAAGACCAAACATGGCCCATGTACTATCAAAATTAACCTAAAAATTATAAACAAATTCGATCAATTATCGTTAAACAAACAAATTAACATTTAAACTTTAGAAAAACAACCTTAAACTATCCTAATATAATGACACTAGCATTTATAAAACATTTTAACAGGATCTAAACACTTAAACATAAGAAAATTTCGAAATTTCTCTAAATACATAGAACTCATACCAAAAGTTCGTTGAAAATTGAAACGTGGCGTTCTGTTTCACCAAGACAATGCTCCAGCCCACAAGAGCTGTGTTTTTATGGCTGTTATCCATAATGCTATTGAATCCCGTATTCGCTAGATCGCCCCGCAGTGACGTTCACCTGCTCCTCAAAATAAAAGAACATCAATAAAGTTGTTTCAAATGTCTAAGTCATTTGTTTCTATATCAGGGACAATAAATGTTAAACCGCCATCGTATGCTAAACAATAATTATAGTTATGTTTACGTTATAGGATTAAAGTCGAAAGCTAAAAATTGAAACGTAGACATTTTACTTGGCAGCGAAATGTCAAGTTTTAATGGGAATTTTGCTTTAACTTATTCGATCATCAAAGAAAGAATATTTCACTGTCCTGATAAATCAATCTACCCTTTTTCGTAATAGATCGCGAATTATTATTTAATTTTAGTCATGATCTAGTATTTTTAACAACCGAGTGATTCTTGTGGCAACTTCAGAAATCACTGAAACTTTGAACTGGTTTTCGGATTTTTACATGTTTTTCTCCGAAAAATAACACACCTTCAAAAGTGTATATAAAAGATGTTAATAGTTTCCTGGAATATTTTAGACTACTTTGAAAGTAAAAAACTGCGATATTGATATTTTTGAATTCAACAATACGAAACAAGTTTCCTTTTAGCACAATTTTCATAACAATTGTTTTTAAAGATAATTAAAGCATGCTATTCGAAAATATCACTCAGAAATTGTCCATAATTGTTAGAGAAAAAACACATTTTTATACAACACGATTCTGTGATAAAGGTCGTGGGTTGGAATAGTGACAAAGCGCTACAAGTTTACCCATACAGTTTTTCTGCTGTGGAATACCGTTAACTCTTTTGTAGGTTTGTCGTTGCTCGGGTCGTTTCGGAAATTACGAATAAATGTAGTACTGGAATTTCATTATTATTGTAATTATCATTACAGGTTTTCTGTTTCATTTAAATTAATATTAAAAAATTGCCCCGAAATGTCTGTTTTCGAAACATTGTAATAAACATACTGATTTTATGTTTACTTCTAACAATTACAAAAAAATAAATCGTTGCGTCGAAATGTTTCTAGGGTACTTTATAAACATTCGTAACCGCTAACTAAACAAGTAAATGTTTATTCTTTTCCACTGACGATCTAATCTGAGAAATGCATCTTCCACTAGGGATGTTTTCGAAAGCTTGCGGTAGAATGTCTGTGTAGATGTGTGTAACCGTTAACTATTCATGCAAATGTTTATTGTTTTTGACTGTCAATCCTATCTGAGAGTTGTATCTTTGATAAAGATTTTTTCGAAAGAGAAGTTGCAGTAGATTGTTTTTTTTAGTAATATAGCCGTAAGGTGTATACTGAATTTTCTTATTCTGATTGATAACTATATATAGGTTCAATATATACAAGTATATATGATTCAGGTCTGTTTTTCATTAGCGCAGTATTTAGAATAAAAAAAGTTGAGACTGGTGCAAGAGATCCAAAATTAAGATATAGACTAGCTAATCCACTGGATTTCTAAAAAATAACAAACTATCATTACAATTTATTTTGTTTTTTTAATGTAATACCATGTTATTTGTTTTGTATATTTTTGTAGTTTTTATAGGTTTTAACAGGGCAATTAGTAGTTATGATGGTTTTAAAATAATTTTTCTGAATGGCGTACAAAAAGAAACTTAAAAGAAGGCTTTTAATTTGAAGGGAGTTGATAATACATCTCTAAGAATAGAATACATATGATGACGTTTTAGCAACTAACTTTAACATAATTGATCTGAAGTAACACTAATCACTAGTAACGTCAACGATGTTACAACATTCAGTCAATCAACAGTCTGATCAAAAAGGTTTCAAATTAAGGGGTGGCTATGAACATTTTTTGCATGTCTGAGATTGACCTATAAACAAATACCAATTTAAACAACTGACAAATTAAAATAATTCATTCACCTATCCAAATTTGTTTAATCTGGTTGTAATTTGTTTGCTTACTTTTTAGAATGCGTTTTATTGCGACGAGATACGCTTTGAGATTAAGTTCACTTTGTTGGTGTTTACATTCGAAGAAATAAACACAACTTATTCTAACGGCCTCCATAATTTACTAATATTTGTTATTCTTTACTGATTTTTGTGAGGGTTCTCCGCATGAAATGTCATCATCCAATGGCAGTAAATAAAAAAAATCTCTAGCCAGTCGGTTAATAATACGGGTCGAATTTAATATAGATATTTGTAGCTGCTATTATTATTATCTTTAACATTTAGCAGTTCAGTACATAGATATTAGTTAAAACGTAACTGATCTGGGTTTGGTAACTTATTTAGTAAAATATTGTAAATAGGTACATATGTGGAAGAACTGAAGATATTTCGTTCAGCTGACTGACTTTGTTATGAGCACGTGCCAAGATATTAAAACATGTTCAATTGTTTTCTATTTTCATAAAACGCGACTCCAAACAATGCCTAATAAAACAGAAAAAATATGAACAACAAGAAAAAATGCATATTAAATGCATGCAGCTGCGTGCAGATCATCATTTGTTGTGTCAGTAGCATTAATTGTGAAGTATTCCTTTATACTGGAACCCGTAGCAAATACACTTCAATTGAAAGTACTTGACATGTTGAAGCTAACCAGCACATTTAAACTATTCTCGTCATGTTAAGAGACCATCGGGAAGTTGCGGAGAACGTCACAGCTGACGTTTTGAAAAAAGCAGACGACATTGTAAAGCATTTGAATGTTGATATAAGCGCCACTCGCGTTGCTGGTCGACAAATGCATAGAAGCAACCCTCCAGCCGGAAATCCATCCGAATTTTGGAGAAGGTTTCTAATAATTCTTTACTTGGATTCCATCATATCATCTTTAGAAGTCAGATTTTCTGCAGACAAATCGCTTGCATGAGAGATGTTTCACTGGAGGAATGGAATGAAAGTACTTCATCTTGTGCAAATTTTACAATTTGGAAGGCATCGAAAGAGAAAGGGAATTGTGGTTCAAAATATGGAATGAGGTAAAAGAAGCGCCAGATATCATTGAGGTTTTAAAAAAGAGCGAATTGTTTTTTCGAACCATTAGAAAAACGCTACTGATTTTGCTTTCACAACCCTGCACAACAAATACTATAGAATTAATACATGGCTTAGAAGCATTATTGCTGAAAATAGGTTAAATGGGTTAGCCACGCTAAGCGCTCATCGTCAATGGGTTTTCGCAAACAAGGAACAATTAGTGGAAGCTGTAATTTGCAACTAATCCTCGCAAACTACTGTTCAAACATTAATTTTAGTGCTTTTCTTTTGTAATTGTGTATTACTGCATGCCCCCTCCCCATGTACCCCCTTCCACCATGAAAGAAGTTGGATTCAGAAAGCTACCCCCCCCCTTCCTTTTGGAGCTGGATGCGCCCTTGCTGGACACTGCGTTTTTCTATTAATGAAGCTGGTTCGTGTATTCTTCCGATCATGCAAGCAAATCCAGTTTTTTTGCAAAATATCGCAAACTGTAGTGGACCTATATGTAGAGATTATAAACAAATTTAAGCAGATTTAAGCGGATTTGTTACAGAAAAAGTGGCGAAACGAGCTAAAAACAAATAAATTACAATTATGAGCAATTCTTCTATTTTGCGCAATTCCCTAATATCTGATTACAGTTGTTTATAAAAGGAAAGTATCCAGGCAAGTGTCGATAATGTTTTGTCACCTTGAACGCTAAATGATGACATGGTTGAGTACTTACTTTAAGGCAAGCTTTGCGAACGCACTCACCCAGAGATATTCGGTAGGGTCGAAATGCCCCATGAAGTGGCAGAAATAGCTTACGATTGATGCGCCACGCTACAATTTTCTAAAGGTGCTAAACCTAATCTCCATTATCGGTGACTCCTGTATTGATTATTTATTATTACTCATTTTCAAGAAAGAATTGCTAGACTGTGGAACATGATAAATGCTTTGTAGTGATTTGAGTATCGGCATTGTTGTTATGCGAGCTACACTTATGATATTAATTTTTGATTATGAATCATCCTCAGAGTGGTTTCCACTTCAGGTTTAAATAAACGTAGCGGGAAATTTTTCGCTCTCGCATTGTTATAAGCTTTCTTGGAAGAAACTAGTAGTGTAGTAGATAAAAACAGTTACCTGAACATGTATTATAACCGCACAACGTACTGAAGAAGCAACGGGAAGATACTGAGTCAATTAGGCTTTCTCAAGAAATCAACCTTAGATATATCAGACTATTCTAAAGAAACATTTTTTGTAACCAACTTTATTAACAATCAGAAAAATGTAGCGATGATTTTGTGAAAATTCCAATCGTACGAAACAGTTTGCAATAAATGGATTTTTCCATTGTAGCAGATTTCCCCAACGTCTCTGTAATAATGGGTTTTGGACATCTTCCCTCGGCAAAATTTTTTTTGCAGGACCAAACAAATAATAATGTGTGGGAGCAGGATAATAACTGTATGCTGCATGTGGAAGGAGGTCCCACTGAAGTTTGTTTGACTTTCAATTGTTCTTACGGCGATATGCGGGCGAGCATTTCCTTGGAGAAAGCAAACAGAACTTTGTCTTCTCTTCCGCTTATTTGTGATCGTCTGCTTAACTTTATCACGTAAAAGTTCGAATAATAGTCTGCATTAATTGTACGACGTTCTGTAAGGACATCAATATAGAATACCCCTTGAGAATTCCAAAAAATGTTGCCGTTACTTTACTAGTTGACAACGTAGTTTTTGCTTTCTTTGGCTTTGTAGATGTGGTGTAACACAATTGTATGCTCGTACGGTTCGAGTCAGGAGTAAAATAAAATATCCAGTGTTCATCAGTTATCACAATCGAGTCCAAAAATTTATCGTCTTCACTTGCATGTCTCTGCAGTAAAGAAGAAGCGATTTGCAAAGAATTTAAACTATTTTCCGCGGTCAACAAGTTCGGAATCCACTTGGCACTCACCTTAGGACACTTTAGCTTGTTTTTTAATGTCTTCAACTGTGCCGACAGCAAATTTGTAAATTTTGAGAAATTTGACATCCTGTTATCCGCCTGTGTTGCTAAATAAGGGCAATACTTTCTTTTTATGTTCACGATTAACTGAACTTGCAATTCGATGAACATTCTATACGAGTTCTTCCATATCTAAATGATTTCGACTACTCAAACACATTGACTGCCGTATTGTACTCGCAGCTTCTAAGAATTTCAGTCGAATTTACGCTTTCATTCGTAAGAAATTTAATTATTATGCGTTGTTTCATGCTATATTTATTTATTTATTTATCGTACACATGAGTAAGTATCTGAACTACTTAAATACATTAAATATTAACATTTAAATTTTCGATCCCAGGCGATGGGGTGGCTCCCAAAAAGTCTTCAGTTGTACAATGCCTGGGCCTATTTTCTCAGTCTTAGGCTATAATAAACAAACGTCGTAACTGTAGCTGTCAAAATAATATTACATCGAAACAAATATGTCATATGTCAACAACAGTCACGGCCAATCTTTAATTAATATAATTTTTGAATTGAGTTTAGGTATTTGTTTACATTTGAACACTCCTCGTATATTATGTTCAAATATTTCTTTCGTGAACATTTTTGACACTCTCCTTATCTTGTATATTTTTTATTGCATTTAAGTTACTTAATAAATTTGTTAGCAGCCGGAGCATTTTTTGTAACAGGGGCGGTGTTTTCCTTTTAATTGTATTAATACTGAATTTTAGCAAACAATCATTTCGTTTTCCTACATCATGTAATCTGTTTTAGTCCCTACAATGTGTTGTTTTTTACCTGTTCTTCAACATATAAACTGCACACATTCTTACAAGATACCCTTCCTTACTAGAATGTATAAATAGCACTCGTTTCTGGAAGATAAAGTTTTTCTATCTGTCCTGCAATGTATACACCCATTCATTGCTGCGTTATCCAGCCGAATAAACCCACTGTTCCGCTACTTTAGCAAGTGGAGAGGTAAAAGTTATGGGAATTATATGCTTCAGAAATTATACGGTTTCTAAATTATATGGTGGCATACGTCCCCCAGTATTGTCTTGTGACAGAAAGCATGTTCTAATAGATGTGAAAAAGGGTAATATCATATTTGAAACATTTAGCAATCATTTTTGTTTTTAAGAACTACACAGACATCCGTTATGATGATAAATTCTGATGACAGTAAAATATGTTTACATACAAATTACAATTTTAAGAATAGGCAACCCAAAATACATATAACAAGGACATGATATTAAAACTTGTTGACTGCATTATGTAGTAGAAATGCCTG
The DNA here is from genome assembly GCA_014611495.1 of Limonius californicus. NCBI lineage: Eukaryota > Metazoa > Arthropoda > Insecta > Coleoptera > Elateridae > Limonius > Limonius californicus. The sequence goes on from JABXWE010036814.1 coordinate 7,716, forward strand.
TTTGGTTTTTTATTCTATTCCACTTTTAAATAATGGCAGTGTGAAGGAAAACAAACGAGTTTTTTTAATAATAATCTAAGATTAAGTACTTCAAATATTATAAAATTGTAAGTATGTATATCAATTTATTTATTTGGAAGATTTTTATAATACCTTCTACCTTCAAGCATATCACAAAGGCATTTCTTATTTGTAATATCGTCACTAAAAAAGAATTTAAATATAGTAATGCTTTGTGATATGTATTTTGGGTTGCCTATTTTTAGAATAATAGGCTCGTACTCTCTCGTGTATCCCTCTGTATACGAGCACATTTTCAATTTCAACGTGAAATCCTTCATCTTGCTTTGTTGAGTCAACTTTTGCAAAAATTATCGAGTGATATCCTTGTTACTAAGAAATAACATAGAATGTCAATTCTTTCATTTTAAATTCGTAAACACAAGTAATATAAACGAGAATTCGCAAAATAGACTATTTTCTGGCCGTGCTTGTACTTAACTACATTTTTACAGCGCTTAGTTCGTTATTTCGCCATTCACATTATTTTTTATGATAATTACTTTGTCTTCTTGGAGGAATACCAGATTCTTTTAGACGCGACAATATTTAAAAAAACACAATATGTATTCGGATAACGTCTTGCCGGCACCATTTAATTTCTGTTAGATTAAACTATAGTTCAAATGTATTCATTTGTTTTCAAACCAAATATTAGAAGAGCTTTAATTTTTCCGGTAAAATTTGATGCTTGTAGGAGAATTTACAGCTTTGCAAGGGAAATTTTGATCAATGACAAGAAAATTACTTAATAGTAACAAAATTGAGTATTACCAGGCAAAAACAACTTAACAACTCTTATCGGCTCCATTAAAAATGAAGTGACAAACAACTTGCAACGGCTAACGAAATATTTCTGCTGGATGTATAGGATTAAAATTTATTACTAGGGCCTCGATTTTTTTGTTTATGGTCATTTCTACAGCGAAGTTTGTGTGGTTAATACTTAATTATTATAGCAGGAAGCTAACGGAAAATTTTAGTTAAAATACTTAACCTTGTCTCACACCAAAAGCAATGGGCCTCTAAGGCCTGTGAAAGCTTCATAATAATAAATAATTATAGACGATTTTTTCTAGAACATATCTTGAGCTACTCTTAAACTTTTTATACGAAGGTATTATCTAGATGGTTTAGTCTATAGGAACCTCGGTGGATCAGTGCAGATACGCGCTAACACTTGAGGTCACGATGAAATGCGGCCGATCGGTCGAGGTTTCGAATCCTGACTGAGGCGACCGTATTTCATTTGGGTAAGTTTAGGATACATGTTGCATGAATGATTAGGCCCGCCCCCTGAAGTAATGCGAAAGCGGTTCCGGGGGGGAACGGTAGTGTGCGAATGAGAAAAAACTTATTTTTTCCACAACATCGACATCGTATTTTCTGTTTAACAAAAACAGTTTGAAGTTACATTTGAATATGCTTAATATACTAAATATATATATAATATACTGAAAAGTAGGTTCTTGGTTTTCCACTACAGTTACTTTTTTTAGCTCTATTTCGCTACAAGTTACTTCTTTTCAAGAGTACGCAGCTGTAGAAAGCCCAACTCTATATGAAATATAAGGAGCAAAAAATGTCTTCTATGTATATTCGAAAATAACTCATTTATATTTTACAGTTTTTTTTCTATAAACAATTAAAACTGAAAAAAATGCATTAATTTTAAGTATTGTTATCAAATGTTATCTACAACAAAATTTAAAATTAGTGAAATTAAAAAAGGAAGAAATTTGTCATCTTTTTTAAATAATGATTTCGCCAATACGGGGTGTAATTTTTTGCGATAATGCTGTTTTTAATACACATGTTAAATGTTAATCCCTCCTTATATAAAGTCTTATTCGTATGTAAAAGGGGAAATACTTCTTTACATAGGCATGTACCAGATGTGAAAGTAAACCAGAACTCTCCGGATCGCTGTTCCGCTAAAGATTTTGAAACGGGACTTAGTTCCGGTTTACAATTACTAGGCAACAAAGAAAAATAGTGATTTAGTTTTCGGAAAAAACAAAATAAATGAAATAATTTACCACTACAAAGGAAAGTTATTACACAGAAGGGCTCAAGCCGTTATGGGGGTTAGTCGGGTTCAGATCCTGAACCCTCAGCTCATCTTCAGCCAATAACGGCAATGTAAGCCTGAGAAAGACCAAGAAAATTCGATAATGGGATTTCATAAATGATGCCGTCCCAGCATTTACCTCTATTACCCAGCAAAACCACGTAAAAACTAAGTTACTACAGACGGCCGGGGGTTCGAATCCTAGACCTCCCAATTAAAAGGTAAATGGTTTACTGCTGAGCCAGCTTCCTTCATGATAAGATTCCTTACTGAAATCTGTGCTCCCTATTTACCCGTCCTGCGATAGATAACGGGCGGCGAGAGGTAGAAGCACGGTCAACGCTCATCCGTTGCACACGACAACAACATGTACGTTTCATTTTATTTAAGCGCTCAACTAATTGCGTTCCGGCAAGACATGTTTTCTGCTTTCACCCCTGGTATGTACTACCAAAATTGCCAAAATTCGTGCAGAGAACATACACATTTCGATTAAATGTTGTGGAAAGTACAATAAAAATCTGGAATACCAACTTCATTATACGTTTCTTTTAGCATGTATATGTTACTTGTTGCCTCTTCGGCGTTAAAAG